>SNQJ01S0003392.1:105380-119017 GCA_010110895.2 Picea sitchensis | reverse complement strand
TGTATGTAAAAAGAAGAACTGGCAGTTTCTATGAAATTGTGTCCTTCACTCTAAGACAACTACACAGAGAATGGAACTTCTTCTCAGTGAAGGTCTTAGTGAAGATGTCTATAGTATATTCTTGTAAAGGACATAATTTCAGGTCGATGATCCTCTTCTTTACTAAGTCTCATATATAGTGAATGTGGATCTCGATGTGCTTCGTCCGTTGCCTCTAAACTGGATCTCTGCAAAACTTCAGAGTGCTCTAGTTGTCACACCAGATGATGATCGACCAATGAAACTGAATGCCCAAATCAGTGAGAAAATGTTATAGCCACATAGCTTGAATTTTTATGTTAACTGCCCTTCTATACTCTACCTCAACTGAAGATAGAGAAATAACAACTTGCTTATTGCTCGACCAACAAATAGGCCCAGAACCAAGACTAAGTGAGTAACTATATGTGGACTTGCGATCAATGTTATCGCCATCCTAGTCAGAATAAGTGANTCTATACTCTACCTCAACTGAAGATAGAGAAATAACAACTTGCTTATTGCTCGACCAACAAATAGGCCCAGAACCAAGACTAAGTGAGTAACTATATGTGGACTTGCGATCAATGTTATCGCCATCCTAGTCAGAATAAGTGAAACCAATGAGGTCCAATGTAGATTCTGCTAAATAGTGAATCCCAAAGGTGATGGTTCCCTATACGTATCAAAGGATACACTTTGCAGCCTTCCAATGTAGCTCATGTGGCTCCTGCATGAACCTGGAGATTGTTCCAACTGCATAGGAGAGGTCTGGTATAGAGTGTGTAAGATACAACAAGCTCCCCACTAACTATCTTTACAGTCTATTTTCAACCAATGGAGTATCCTCATCATCCTCAATTTTGACTTCTGATAGGAAAGGATTTGAGGCATAATTGTAGTCTTCCATGTGAAATATCTCAAGGACATCTCATGCATACTTGGTCTGAGATAGTTTGATGCATGATGCATCCTAACTGATCTCTAGTAAAAGGAATAAATGTAGCAGACCCATGTCTGTCATCAACAAACTAATATGCAAAATCCTCTTGACTACAAAAATCGTTGAATTCGAGCAACCAATGATCAGTACATCATCAACATAGAGAACTAGGAGTAGAAGTGAATCATTCATCCTGAGCATGTAAACATTCATGTATGAATTACAATGTACAAAGTTCTATGATAGTAGGTAGGAGTCCATGTTGGAATACCATGACCTTAGAGCCTACTTGAGTCCATAAAGAGACTTCTTCAGTAAACAGACCAAAGATGAATCTTGCATAAATCCACGGGGTTGATCCATATAGATCTCCTCAAAGAGATCACCATGAAGAAATGCATTCTTCACATCCATATGATGGACTTAACATTCCTTGGTTTCTGCAATGTCAAGTTCCAAATGTATGGAATCCATATTCTCTACTGGAGATAAGGTATCATCATAGTCAATTCCATACTCCTGTTGAAAGCCTTTGGAAACTAGCATGGCTTTGTATATGCTAACATGTCCATATGTTGTACTCTTGGTACTATAGACTCATTTGCACCTAACAAGTTTCATTCATGAAGGAAGGGGAACCAAATCCCAAGTCTGGATCTCGAGGAGGGAGTTGTACTTCTCCTACATAGAGGATTCCTAAAATGGATTTCCAACAGCCTCTCCATAGGACTATGGACCTGAATACTGAACCAAGAAAATATGCATGGGTGGCATTAGTTCAGTTGAAGTGAGTGTAAGAGGAGGCTCCTCAAAATTAGATTGAGCCTTCCTTATATCAGTTGGATCCCCAACAAGATCCCCTTCATCCTGAAGAGTAGTCTTGGCAAACTTGGGCCTATGATATGGCTCTACATCTGCATCTGGTTGCACTGAATCTACATATGATTGTACTCACTCTGTATCTAGATAACATGAATTCTCTGAATCACAACTCTCAGCTAAAGAATATTCGTCATGTGCATGTTCATCATCTCTGATGGGTGGAAGAACAAAAGTGTTTGCATGTGGCTATTGAGGTACATGCGAGACACTTTCCTTGAATTGGACACTACGCTCAATGATGAGTTTGTACGAGGAAATATCATTGAGTCTATATCCCTTCATAGCATTGAGGTATCCAACAAAGATACACTATTTTCTCTATGGATCAAGTGCCTTCCTCTTCCCAAAGGGAATCCTGTCCTATGCATGTGAACCAAAAATACATAAGTGGGTCACTTCCGATTTTAGGTTTCTCCAAGCCTCCTAGGGGGTCTTATCCTTGAAAAATATATGGGGAGATATATTTTGGATGTAGGTTTCACAATTAAGTGCTCCAGCCCATAATCTCTAAGGAAGTGGCTTTGCATATAACATGCAATATGCCATCTCTTTTAGAGATCTATTTTTCCGCTCAACAACTTTGTTTTGCTACGGAGTATAGGGAACCATGTGCTACAACTGAATCCCTACCTCATGAAAAAGATTAATTATCTCATGGTTGACATACTCTCCCCCATTATCTATTTAGAGGACTTTGATTTTCTTTCCTGACTGTGTCTCAAAAAGGGATTTGAAATCTTTGAGGTGTTGAAAGACCTCTGATTTTTTCCTAAGAAAGAAAATCCATGTGAAGTGTGAGAACTCATAAAAAAAATGAGCATGTACCTTGCTTTACTGATTGATGGATGCGAAAAAGGTCCCATGAGGTAACTATGGATCACATCTAAAGGAAAGGAAGCCTTTTGAGTCTTTCCTTTGTCAAATTTCCCTTGAGGGTGTTTTCCAAGAACACATCCCTCACAAATTCCTTTGCATAAATGGATGAAGGGTAGACCATCAACCATTCCCTACTTTCTAAGTTGTTGTATATATCTGAAATTTAAATTCCTGAAACTTCCATGCCATATCCTACTTCTTTCATCAGCATGGGTAATCTGTTTCAATAAATTCATAAAATGTGTAGAGTCAATTTTGATGATTTACCTCACCAGTAGAAACCTTGGAATTTATTTTCATGTCATATATATCCACTGCATTAGGTGTGAATATGAATCTCTTTCTGGTTATGTAGTTTTTCATATGATGCATGGAGAGAACATTGACGGAAATTTTGGGAACATGTACCACATTCTCAAAGATTCTGTCTGGAAATTCAATTCTTCCTTTGTCGGTGAAATCGACTAGAGAGTTGTCCCCCATTAGAATAGGCGGACCTTTGCATGCATCCAATGAGGAATAGAATTATTTTCTGGAAACCATATGGTGTTATGCACCTGAATCTATGATCCAAGCATTGGGAGAGGAGTTGATGGAAATCAAAGCATGGATATAATTGTCTTTATTCAGATTCTAATATTCTCGCTTATTCTTCTTGGCACCCTTGAGGATGTGATCTACAAGGTTGTTTTGATGAATTATTTGGTCCATTTTATTTATCTGTTTCTACATGCATGTGGATTATGTATGGAATCATTTATGGAAGTAGGTGCATTTCTCCCCTTTTCTTCCATTTCCACCTTTGGATCTAGATGCATCGTTGAAGGGTTTTGAGTACCCTTCCTTATTTGGATTTGAAAGTGATTTCATTTTGTATTTGTGTTTAGATTTATGATATTGATGGCCACTACCATCTTGCATAGTAAGTTCATGTGCCTTTGGGCCTTTGATTTTTCCCATATTGATGAGATTGTTCTTCTCTTGTGTCAGAGACTCGATAAAGGCCTCAAGAGAGGGCATCGTCCAGGTGGCTCAAGAGGTGAGACTAATTGAATGAAATATAGATACAACACTGAGTAATCTGGACCAAATTTGGAGAGAATGGTAAGAACGATTTGTTTCTCCTCGTTAGATTTATCAACCCCACAAGCCTTGATTTTTGACAACAAATCCTTATGTTTGGTAAAGAAATATTAGAGATTGTCGAAGGTTTTTGGATCTAAAGTGAGCAATTCTACCTTGAGCATGTGTCCCCTTATCTCATCCTGTTTGAAAAAAATCCATTCCATAGTGGTACAGGCTTCATTGGGATTTTTACAGGAGGATATGTGAAAGAGGAGTTCAAGAGAAATGAGACTACAAATAGTTCCAAATGCTTCATCCATTCGATTTAGATACTTGTATTTTTCTATGGTTGTTGTTGGTTCGGTTTCTATGTTCATGGTTAACTTGTATAATCCTATTCCTTGAAGATGCATTATAATATTCTCCTTCCATGCAAAAAAATTGTAGGGTGTAAGAATGAATTCTTTTGGAAATTCCATTTTTCTGTTGTCTTTAATCTTTACCTGCAAAAATAATTTGGTGTGTATTTTCCCTAGAAGTTCGTCAGCTCTGATACCATGTAAATTTGTTGAACCTGCATAGAATATATCTATATAGAAAATGACAATCACAATTTGTAGAGAAAAAAATGATAAAACAGAAGCATGAGAGAAAGAATGGAATAATTATCATTAATCAAATGAATGAATGATAATTTACAGATGATATACTCTGTATAAATCAACTAATGCGCGTCGGAGGAGAATCCAATGTGCCATGGTGGTGTTCTAGAGTGATTTGGACACACACTAGCAGTTACGAGAGTAAACTTCCACCTAGTCTAGTCTCTCAGGAAGTTACAGGAGTGAACTGCCACCTAGTCTGAGTTAACTAGTCTCTAAGTCTTAAGTTAACTGACTGAAACAGAGTGAAGTGAGGAGGAGATCAATGAATCATGAGTAATGAATTATTTTTGTGATGATCCCAAGGACAATGCACATTATCTAGTGATGATCCCAATGATACATCATGACAATCCCAATGTGGCATCTAGACTCCACTCAATTGATCAAACTAAAGTGTGAACTGAAGAGAATATTCTCCTAGAGGAATATTCTCCCTAATTTATAGGAGACTAAATAATGACTAATAAACATAGGGAAACACTTAGTAAAAATAAATCCTAGGTGTGTGTGAAGTATCTCCAACAGTTTGGGTGTCCTAAAGTACTTATGAACAACCAAGGGACTCACTTTTTGAACAAGAAAATTGCAGCATTAACAGAAGAGTTCCAAATCCAACATCAGAAAATCACTCCATATCACCATCAAGATAATGGAACCATGGATTCCTTCAATAAGATATTGGATAATGAAATAACAAAGGTATACAATATAGGACGAGAATATTGGGACTTAAGGATCCCTGCAGTGCTATGGGCTTATAGAACTACATGCAAGAAGTTGACAGGTCAGACACTTTTTAGATTAGAATATGGTCATGAAGCAGTCATTCCCATGGAATTTCTGGTACCGAGTCTATGCATTGTTTTGATTGCATACCTTACGAATTTTGGTGCAATAGAATAAAGACTATCACAGTTACTAGTATTAGAGGAAGATGTTATAGTATATTTTTCCACACTCCATGCATATTTCTTTGATGGCCTTCCATTTCCCCTTTTTTCTATCACTACAGAGCTAAAAATACTCATTTTTATACATGTATGTGACCTTCCAGTTATACATATTGTGTATATACATGGGGTGATCCATTAAATCCTATGTACATTGGGTTTGGTTCTCAAAAAATAAAAAATTGCATCGAGTTTCCATTCCATGTCACAAGATCCATGATCCTTCACCTTTTGTATACTAGAAACACTCTGAATCAACCCTTCAATTCCATTTTGAGGCTATAAATTCAGCCATATGTAAGCCTTGAAAAATTATCATCACATTGAGGAAAAAATACCATGGAAAAATTTCACCTCAATTGAGTCAACATCCCTTTGTCCTTGAAAGTTTGAGCTTCTTATGTTCATCCCCCAAACTCTTCCTATCTTGTGATGGAGAAATTCATTGAATCCTACTTGTGAGATTACCTTTGTGGAGGATTGAAGTGGTGGAGGCCCAGCTGGAGGTACTTATTTTATCGATTCCAATATGTGTCATTACAAAAGTTTGTCACCTATGTACTTATGTTGATTACATTAATAGAAATACTCATTTCTCATCCAATTAATATCTTGCAAATATTTGTATTGATTTCCATGGGAATATTTGTTATGTATGTTAATGAATTATGTTTATTTATGTGTTAACATTATATATGATTACCACATGATTGCAAATCTTGGTTGTTGAGGACAAGTTCTAGGTATAAATCTTTGGGTCCTGTGCTCAAATGTGGTCTTCTTCGAATGTCTGGATAAGGTATGCTTCTAGACTTATCTTGTTATCATTTCATTTATATATAATACTAGATATTATAGTTTATTTATGGGTGTAATTATGTCTTTTGTGGTTTCCCCTATCCATAGAGAGATTTTTCTCGTAACAGATTTGGTGACCCCACTAGGGAGATCTCCTTTTTGGGCTATTAGGTGTTTTTTCTCCTTTATTTGCTCTCTGTTTTCCTAAGTTTCTCTATTTTTTCCTTGTATCTGAGTGTCTTTGCCTAACCATTTCCTTAGCAGTATCTTCCTTGACATACATGGGCTTTCCCTTAACAGGGCGTGTAGATATGTAAGTTGTCTTCCTTTAGGGCACGTACATATGTGAGATGTTCTATGAACAATCACATACACTATATATTTAGTCTTTTTGGATGAGTTTGGTGTTTTTTGGGTGAGTTTTACTAGTTGTTGAGACTTATTGGGTCCATTTTATTACTTTTAAGTTCCTACAGAGTGATAAGAAGTCGCTTTATTGGTGAATCTTTTGGGCAAACTCCTTTCTTGTCATTTTTCTCATTTTGTTGTCCTTGCACACTGGTCTGGGTAGTTACTTCTTGGTATCATGCTTGGATTGTACCCTTTTTCTTTTAGTAGGATCTTCCTATGAGGTTTTTATTTAATCCTTGTACTTTCTTTTATTTATATATAAAAAAAGAAAAAAAWTTATTTCTTGCACTTTTCTTATGGAATTTGCACTTTTGGCCACTTTACATTATTTTTGGAATATGTTTTTACATTTTCTTCTTTTATATATGTTGAGTCATAATACCATCAATTTCATGATCGCACCTATTTAGTAATAAGACRCGATTAAAATTAATGTTGAATAATTAAAATTGATTAGAAACAATTTTATTTTTCAAGGTACACAAACAAGTATAGGACCTAGGGGCTTGGAATAGGATTTTGTGAGTAAACTTCTCCAAGGATATAAAAATGAATGTATGTGTTTGACCAAGGAGTGGTGAAACCCATTATATAATTGGTGTCCTGAGGAGGCTCTTCTCATACCAGACTTAGGCACAAGATCACACAAAGTTGGTTGTATAGATATCCCTCTAATACCTTCCTAGCGTCAGAGATATTTCTGGGGTTCTATTCATATTTGGGGGTCTTGCTAGAGCCTTTACCTCCATGAGAGGTGGTGCTTTCAATATTTTGGTCTTTGATACCCTACCCACATGGTGGATCGGACTTGCGATCTCTCGCTTGAGCATTGGTTATATCATGGTGACTTTAGTTGCTTGACATAGGTAGCCACATAGGTTGCTTGTAGGGGTTATTTTGCAGGTACCTTGATTCAGATAGGGATCATACAACACATAAACATTATGGAGGATTTCCTCTCTATGGGGATCTGACCAAATGTCTTGTGAAGCCTAAGAGGGTCCTTATAATTTATTCTGATACCTCCACTCTATTTTTGTGGAGTCTCAGGCCCCTCTTGGGTGAGGCATACCTACTTTAGTTTGGGAGGTATCTTTTAGCCAACATATCCTATTTGTGTGCATTGGACTTTTTATTTAATTAGGAGTGTTCACTTTGATTATTACTTGGCCTTAGGATTTTGTATTGTATCTCAATTTTTGAGTCATCGTGGAGCAATACTAGCCTCCTCACGAGTCTCTTCATCTTTTGAATTTGCCACCACGTCTTAATCCTTTACCAAGGCCACCTTCTAAAAGGCATAGAGTTAATAAGTGTGGTACATATATCTCCACTTCCCAGTCTTGTGATCGTCCTAACATGAGTACTTAGTCATATATGAACGTCTTTGGAAGCCCTTCGACTCCTATATCCTCTATGATTAGTGGGGTCCCCTCCACTCCCTTGTCATTGTTGGTTTAGATGTTGGAGGCTCCCTCATCTAATGCTACCCAACCCATGAACACTTCTCATCCCATGGGAATGAATCCTTTTATATTCCCATATGGTATGTTGAATCATAATAATCAATCAATACCTTCGACCTCTTATCCTTTCTCATTTGGTATGCCTGACATGATATCACACTTCTCATCCTCTATTTCAACGGCTAATATGAATCCTAGTTTTCGGTTTGGGGGAAAAACGCCTCCTTATGTTCCTTTCTCATTTGGTAGAGGTCATATTACCCAATTGAATACTATTCTAGGAGGTTGGAGCCCTATTTCCTTCGGACCTAATCCTAGCTTCAATTATCCAGGATGGAGTGCTCAAATGGGTGGTCAGTTTACTTCCTATATTCCATTCATCATTCCCTATTCCTCCACGTCGATTCCTACAAATGATTTTATTATGGTGAATATTTCTTTAACCTCTAGGGTTTATTTAGGAGGTATTCAATATTACGGTATAGGAAACCCCCAGCACAACGTTCCTTCATTTGGGGGAAACATATATAATCCTTATAATGTCATTTTCTCTTTGCAAGCAGCTTCAACACCCTTACAACATTTTATGAATTATTTGGGAGGAGGATACTATCCTATTAGACAGGGCCATGGTATATACCAAAACCCTGGTTGGCCTATGATCCCACAAAACCAATCTTTCCTGGGAGCATGGGCTTTGATGATGAAACCCTGAATCCCTTTTCTGGTAGTGCTAAATTTGCTAGACTTGTAAAAATTAATTAATGACCCTATGCCTCATGATCCATCATGGCCCCCCATCCCCACCAAGCTTGCTTCTGACATTCCAAATTTTGAGGGAAATAATGGTGAGGACTTAGGTGATCATATGACTAATTTTCACCGATGGTTCTCATATAACTCCCTTAATGATGATTCTATTCATTTGAGGCTATTTAAATGCACCCTCATGGGGTTTGTCATGAAGTGGTACATCGAGCTACCTGGGGGAACCTACAAAATTTTTAGTCATATGAAGGTCTTAGTTTTTCTCAATCTTCCATTTTTCAGTTCATTATGATGTCACCCTAGAACTCTTATATATTATTAGACAAGATAAAGCCACCCATATCTTTGATTATATCCAAGAGTGGCGTATATGGATGGGGTTGATTAAATCCTACATTCATCTAGAGTTTCTCTTGGAATGGTTCCTGAAGTATTTGTTGTCTTACATTTCGAAGGATGTTTCTACATCCAAGGTGACATATGAGGAAGAAGCCATCTTCAAATCCCAGTAGTTGGACCTTATATATGCTCAATCTAGGATTCTTTACGAAATTATCCCTGATGCACCGTGGTCAAATTACGAACCTATAAAAAATCCTAGACCTCATGTCGATGACATTGTAGGCTCCACAAATTCTAAGACTACAGACCTGGTGATGAACCAACTGAAATATTTATCTCTTAACCAGTCTATAGTAGGACAAGCTTCAACTTCGTCCTGCACCACCCAATCGACATATGTGCATTATGTACAATCATCATCAAACCCAAATGGTAACTAGAAACCAAAAGAGAACAAGATGAAAGGACGTGGTAATAACTGTAAGGGTGGGAATAATAATAATAAGAAAGCCAAGGATGGAAATAGTAATGATAAATTGAATAATAATGTTATTGAGGGAAAGAAAGAAAAGAGGAAGGTGAAGTTTCCCTATAAAATTTGTAAATATGATCACCTAACCCACTTGTGCCCCAAAATTGAGGAAGCCTCGAGGCTCATAATGCATCCCCCTGCTGTGTTGACTAACCCATTTCCACATAACCAAAATATGGCCTTAGGGACCTATAACACTATAAATGCATCGATATGGAGTCAAAAACCTTCGACACATGATGGTGGCCATAGTTTCATCAATATGGTTGAGTCTCAAATTGATGTAGCCACTTGATATTGTGATTACGGTTCTTCACGGACTGTTTTAGGTCCAAGGCCTCCTCCTTCCCTTGAAACACCTTTTCATATTGATATGTTGAAACCTTTGTCTCGTATTATGATAGGAGTGTTAAAGCACTCCGCCCACAATTCTAATGCAAGAGCCACCCAATATTACTTGATTTTCGAGGATTTGGGCCAAACCCCATGCACGATGTTGGCTTTGGAGGTGATTCAGATGTGTCCTTCACAAAGGAATGCCTTCCTATCTACATTAGGAAATATAGACTCATGTGGCTCAAATGTTATCAAGTTTGATGTCACAGATGTTAAGCCTTTATTACCATACCACATGGCCTTTCAAATCCATGTGGAGTACAAGAATGTTACCATCAAAATTATTGTAATTGATGAAGGTTCTTCAACATCCATGATGTCTCTAGCCTATTGGAAAGCCATTGGTTGTCCTCCCCTGTCTCAATCCATGACCATGTTGATTTCACTCGATGGGAATTATTTTATACCCCACGGTATCTTTCCCTCTTTCATGGTCCAGTTAGGAAGTAATATTATTGAGGTTGAGGTCGAGGTGGTTGATGCGGATCTCAACTATAATATTTTGTGAGGGTGTCATTGGACTTATACTATGATAGACAGTGTGTCGTCAATTTTCCATGTTCTATGCTTTCCTCATGAAGGAAATATTGTGACGATCAACCAATTTTCCTTTGCGCATCCTAGTCCTTCTATATCGGTGGGGCCCACGGTTCCTGTTATTAATGATTCTCAGTGGAAAATTGAGAATATTAGTCTTGGAATGTGTTCCTCCTTGATGGGTACTTTTTATTTCATGACATCGATTGCATATATTAATGTCATCTTGGGTGAGTCTTTGTCGTTGATGAGGTATGTTCTTTTTTGTACTTCGTATTTCAACGATCCTTAGACCCTACATTCCATGACTATGTATTACAAAGGTCATTCACACATCTAAATGGCGATGCCATTGTCTATAGTAGAAGTTGCGTATAAAGATATGAAAGAAGCTACTACTAACCTAGATCCTTCCTCCTCATGGATGGGCGAGGTTGATCTAGTCTTAGATCCCATATGGGTCATCCAATAATTATTTTTGCATGATTTATTTGATGATACTTTACCCTCGGATGAATCCATCTTAGAGGCCATGTCTGGTCCTGATAGGCCTTTGGACAATATGCATCATTGATCCTATTTTCTCCCGTATCTTGTTAGGATTGAACAGGATGAGTTTAGATACACATGAGTGAGATGGTTGTTCATGCCATGGTTCCATTAGATACACATGGTATTTATGTTGAAGGAAGCACGGAGAACATTTCTCCTACCATTATGATCAACATCTCTCGAACCCATGGTAAAATTGAAAACATATATATCGGTGCAGATTGTTTCCCTGAGGAAATTTAGATCTACAATGATATCCTCAAGTAATTCTGAGATGTATTTTCTTGTTTATATGAAGAGACACCAGGGATCGACCCCAGCATTTTCGAGCATGAAATTAAAAATTATTTGAATGATAAACCTGTTTGAAAGTGTATTAGAGTTTTTAATCGAAGAAAGGCCCCCGCTATTAAGGAAAAGGTGGAGAAGCTACTCAATGTTATCTTCATCTACCCGGTTCCCTTGACTGAATGGGTGTCGAACCCCATTCTCGTAGATAAAAAGAAAGGAATTGTTTGTGTATGTATGGAATTTAGGGACCTGAAAAAAGAATGTCCTAAAGATAACTTACCCACTCCTTTGATTGACCATATTATCGACATGTGTGGACGAAGCCATATTTTCCTTAATGGATGTATTTTCAGGTTATAATCAAATTCATATCAAACCCAAGAATCAACACAAGACGGTGTTTTTTTTTACTTGGGGTACCTTTGCATATCAGAAAATTACTTTCAATATTAAAAACACTATAGCCACCTTCCAACGTGCCATGACCTTTTTGTTTCATGATCTTAAGAATATCATCGAAGATTACCTAGATGATCTTGCTGCTAAATCTTGCAAGAGGGTAGATCACTTGAATCACCTTTGAATAGTATTTAAGAGATGCCATTATTATTGGATTCGGTCGAACCTTCATAAATGAATATTTTGTGTTAGGTATGGTCATATTTTAGGATTCATAGTTTCTAATAATAGGATCATGATGGATCCTATGAATTTTGAGGAAATACTTTGGTTGCCTCCCCTACACAACATTTGACAAATTCAGGGTTTATAGGAAAAGGCTAACTTCCTACATCATTTCATAGTTAACTATGCCAATATAAATACATGTTTCATGTGTCTTTTGAAGAAGTACAATTTTTTCATATGAGATGAGTGAGCCCAGGAATCATTCGGTGATCTTAAGAAAGCCTTGGTATTAGTACCTCTGTTGAAGCCCCCAGACTATAATACAAACTTTATTCTTTATATCATCTTATCCAAAGGGATGGTTGGTATGGTACTTTTTCAGGAGGATGATGGGATCCATGAGCATGTTTTATAGTACCTTAGTCAAAATCTAGTTGGTCTTGAAATCAAATACTCTCACGTAGAGAAGCTATCCTTGGTCGTTGTACATGTGGTTCAGATATTATGTCATTATATATTACATTGAAAAACTATCGTGGTTGCAGATATCAATCCATTTCAATATGTCCTTACTAGGAATATCGTAGAGTGGAAATACAATAAGTGCATTGTTATTTTGCAATAATTTGATCTCGATTTTGCTTATACAAAATCTAAGAAATAGTTAGGTTTTGTGGAATTGATGTCAGAATTCCCTAGACTAGATGAGGATATTTTTCATGATGGTTCATTCATGGATCAACATATCTTCCTTATCTAATCTTTGGACCCCTAGTATAGAGATATTTTAATCTACCTTCAAACCATGAAGCTCCCCCAGCATATGTCAAGGGATGACCGATGATGTATACGTCATCAGGATAAAAACTACCTTATTATTAGTGACACTTTGTGTAACACCCTATTTCCCCTAGTCTATAAAAATAACTATACTGGCCAAGTATTGTGGCAAACTCAGAAATGTGAATGTGTGATGTGAATGGACCTTGTGAAAGAGGTTGATGAATGTAAATAATATTATAAATATATATATTGCAAGACTGCTGAGAGGGGGATGTGCTGAAAAAGAGACCACAATGGCTGAAGAAAAGTGGTGGAAGGAACCTAGAATGGTGGCGTTAACTTCCACTGAAACCAATACCGTATTTGGACTTCACTGGCCCAGAGAACCAAGAGTGGCTCGCTGGCCCCGAATTAAATGACTCGCCAGGTTGGTAGGTAGAGGGCTCCTCATGAGTAATGAGGGATGGGGGTGACCCGCCCATCCATAGAGTCCTCAGACCTGACCACCATGAGGAAAACCGTGCCACACGCAACCTCGCCAAAAGGAGAAAAGGAAGGAAGAGTGTGGGATCAAGGGTAGATGCGAGGGGAAGAGGAGAACTCTGGAAAAATACAGAGTGAGTGATAGCAGAGAAGAAGGAGAGTAACCTTCATTCTCAGTCATTGGAAAATAGAGACGTAGTCTCGCAACATCATGGTCTCAGCTTGGAGGTGGATAGTGGTAAATCCGTTGGG
>SNQJ01S0003392.1:91528-105370 GCA_010110895.2 Picea sitchensis | reverse complement strand
TAAGAGGACAGCAAGCGGATGCCCGCGCCCAGTGAGAAGCTAGGGCGCGGGTTGCTTGTTTTGAGTGGTTTTTTGAGGAGTTACTCAGCATGGCTTTGGCTAGGAAGAGGCATGAGTTGGCCTGATGCCAGGTAATCCTGTATTGTGCATTTTAGGGTTATAACACCTGCCACTGGTAGAATTTGCCTACAACAACAGCTACCAAGCATCCTTAAAGATGAGTCCCTTTGTAGTCCTCTATGGTAGACCATGCAACACTCCTGTTAGTTGGAGTAATCCCATAAATAGGATTTATTTTGAACCTGACATGTTGAAAGAAATGGAACATCAAGTGACTCAGATAAAACAAAACCTAAAGGTCGCTCAGAACTAACGGAAAAGTTATGCCGACCAAAAGAGAACTCCAAGAGAGTTCAAAGCAGGAGATCATGTATATCTCAGAGTTAGGCCCAGGAAGAGTTCTCTGAAAAATGGGAGCTTGTGCCAAGTTGGAACCTCATTATTGTGGACCCTTTGAGGTTCTAGATAGAGTGGGACCTGTAGCCTATAGGCTAGCACTTCCTCCCACAGTCAAAGCACATAATGTTTTCCATGTCTCGTTATTGAAGAAATATGTATATGATGCTAACCATATAATTGATTGGTTTGTGATCCAGGTGGAATCGGAGGGAGAATTTATACCAGAACCTCAATGCATACTCGACAAAAAGGAAACCTTGCTCTGGAACCGAACCATTGCACAGGTCAAGGTGCAGTGCAAACATTTTGTCCCAGATGAGGCTACATGGGAAATGGAGGATTCCATGAAATGGACATATCCGATTTTGTTTACACATGTACATGCATGTCAAGTTGATAGATAGAACATCAAGGACGATGTTCCTTTAAGGGGGAGGGAATTGTAACTTCCTGTTTCCTCCAATCTGTAAAAATAACTATACTAGCCAAGTATTATGGCAAACTCAAAAATGTGAATGTGTGATGTGAATGGACCTTATGAAAAGGTCGATGAATGTAAATAATATTATAAATATATATATATATTGCAGTACTGCTGAGAGGGGGATGTGATGAAAAAGAGACCACGATGCTTGAAGAAAGGTGGTGGAAGGCACCTGGAATGGTGGAATTAACTTCCACCGAAACCAATACCGTATTTGGACTTCACTGGCCCTGAGAACCAAGAGCGGCTCGCTGGCCCTGAATTAAATGACTCACCATCTTGGTAGGTAGAGGGCTCCTCATGAGTAATGAGGGATGGGGGTGAACCACCCATCTGTAGAGTCCTCAGACCTAACCACCGCGAGGAAAAACATGCCACACGCAACCTCACCGAAAGGAGAAAAGGCAGGAAGAGTTTGGGATCAAGGGCAGATGCGAGGGGAAGAGGAGAACTCTGGGAAAATACAGAGTGAGTGATAGTAGAGAAAAAGGAGAGTAACCTTCATTCTCGATCACTGGAAAATAGAGACGCAGTCTTGCAGCATCGTGGTCTCAGCTCGGGGGTGGCTAGTGGTAAATATGTTGGGAGTCGTTGAGCCTACGGTTGGGTGGAAACGAGCACCCCTCTCAGCAGTTGCAATCACATCTGGTGTTATTTCTGATAAGTGTTTTACAACTTTCATATTGAAATGTATATCCTGGCATTTATGATCATCTTGCATCTTGAAACTTATATGCTGACATGTATGCTCATAGTCTGTGTAGTTTATGAATGGTTTGAGTATAAGACTGTATGTGTGGTGTTTTGATAAAAAAATGGTGGTTGCATGCTTTTATTGGAAGGACCACACATGGATTATGTTTATAGATAGATTTGTATATATATATGCATATTGAATTAATTCAGACTTCAAGTCTACTCTCGAAAAATCTATACCCTTATCCATCTTAGGTAATACCCTGGATAGATCTCCCCATAGAGACACCCTTTTTGGAAAGCTCACCAAGAACCTGGAAAAGGATTTGAAGGGGCAAGTCTTAGTAACCCTATACGAGGAAGAATGATCCTCTTGAAATCCTGAAATGGAAGCGTAGGGATAAGTATCAATTGACGGATGAGATCCTGTCGGAAGATCTGCAGTCATTCACGACTGTTAGATTGGAGGAATAAACGAGGGTGTTAAATGCCTCAACCCTTTTCTTTTATTTTCGTGAGTAGCGAAGAAATTAGGACCGTAGATCTCCAAGGTCCATGGTAGTATCTGGACCGTTCTTTTATAAGGGCACATGGCGATCGGAGAGCGTCTTGGCATTTTGGCACTTAGGGAATCAAAAGGGAAGAACCCTAGTCATCGTGAATTGTGAAATCCCGAAGACCGAAACCCCGAATCGATTTAAGTGTGGATAAGTTTGAGAAGTTGGGATTTGATCATGACCGTTGATCACCCTGAATAGATCATAATGGTTGATCATGGGTAAAGGTTGCAGCCGTTCATCAGAGGGAAACATGGCTGCCAGTCGACATTTCGTCGTTTCGACACCCGGGAAACCAAAGGGAAAGAACCCTTGTCTTCGCAAGTCGTGAAATCCCGGTACCCAAAACCCCGATGCACTCTGTGGCAGAAAGGAAGAGATATGGACCACTAGTTTTCCACACCCAGGTAGCAGCAGGAGAGTGCACAGCGCGGGACATATATGAACCATCAAATATTAGTCAGAAAACCTGACATCCGTTGGATCTGTCAGGAGATGCATGAGGTTAAGCCTTCGTGAACAGAGGGGAAAGTCCCTAAAGAGGAGTTGGTATCGAGATTTCAGACTTCGAGAGGTTCGGAGGTTGAAAGGACCTCATCTTGATTGCAGAAGTCACAAAGTGCCGAGAGCCGAGGCACGAGTATGGACACATGGCAGAACCACAAGGTGGGGCCTGCGTGATTGACAGGCGAACATGCACCGCAGGGAAAAAGGAGTCAACACTCCATTGACTTCTCCCATCTTGGGGATTCGAAAGATAAGAGCATGAGAGCTCAACCCTTTGACTTGTGATGTTGCAAAGTTGTGATGGGAGCTAGCGCTTAGCCTAGCCGTTGGTCACGCGCAAAGGTTGCTGACAGAAGAGAGCTATACCCATTTCGTGATTTCAGGTATCGTGAATTTGGGAAGGAAGAGTCAGGAGTTTAGACTCGTGAACTCGTGAGATTGTGAGTTGCGACAAGCACCTTCGGGAATAGGCCTTTGTCATAGTGTTGGGGTCGCTCAGAGAGGGTGGAGCTCGTGCCTAGTGTTGTTTGCACAGGGGAGCTTTCGAAAGGACCTGTGGATCGATTGGAAGGAGATTCCAGCTGGGAATCAAAAGGAGCCATTTCGGCTCATAAAAGAAACTGAACGATCCTTAAGATCGGGAGGTCATGCAGAGACTCTGTCAAGGCAGAGGTGGCATCTGCATCCTGTGTTAAGCCCCGTAGGATCTCAGGGATTCTGTCCCTCAAGAAAAGGAAAAAAATTTATTACGTCACAGCGAGTGTGTGAAACTTTGTATCATTGAGGGGTGGATAGTATTTTTCATCATTGTTTGACTCATTAGGAAACTAAGACTATTCTCAATGACTATCAGAGTGGGGAATGTAGTGGTCATTTATTCAAGATTGTGACAACCCAAAAGATATTGCGAGATGGTTATTTTTGGCCGTCAATTTTTAAAGATTACGTTGGAGCGGTTAACAAGTGTCACCCTTGTCAGGTGTTCTCTTTGAAAATGTTCTTGCACCTAGCCCCTCTTCACCCAGTCACCATCGTCAATCCCTTCACTAAGTGGGGGATGGATTTCATGCACTTCAACCCAACTTCGGTTTGAGGGCATCGTCACATTATCATGGTTGTGGATTATTTTACTAAATGGCCGAGGCCATGCCTACCATGAAATTCGATGGTAAGACTACAACATTTTTCGTATTCAAATGAATTATATCCTGGTTCAGAATCCAAAAATAGATTATCGTTGATCATGGAAATAAATTCCATAATGAGATGATGACAGATTTGGCATCAAAACTGGGTTTTACACATGATCATTATTCCCCTTATTACCTAAAGGAAAATGGACAAGTAGAGGCTCTGAATAAATCTCTAAAGACCATTTTGCAAAAACTTGTCAGTCAGAAATCTAATTGGCATGTGATTATTTACCCTTCACTTTGGGCATACCAAACCATGGTAAATACTTCCACTAGTTTCTCACCATTTCAGTTAGTACACGACATGGAGTCTATTATTCCTATTGAATGTGAAATCCCTTCACTTAAGTTGGCACTTGAGATCCTACCTGACACAACCGATCTTGAAGAACACCTAGTACACCTAGAGCACCTCGATGAGTAGCATGGAGATGCCTCTATGGCTATCAAAGTGAATAAATGATGTGTTAAGGTCCAATATGATAAGTATATCTATCCCCGATAGTACGCTGATGGTGACCTGGTTCTCCTTTATGACCAAGCAAAAGAACCGTTGGGGGCAGGAAAGTTCAACCTCATGTGGCATGATCCTTATATCGTGTGACATGTCCTAGAGAAATGAGCTTATGAATTAAAATATTATGAAGGGAATGTGTTGGATGAGCCCATAAATGGGATTTACCTTAAAAGGTATTACACTTGAGTCCTGAAACTCAGGTGTGACCTTTGTATATTAGTGTATATACTTATTTTTTATTTTCTCTTTTGTGTCATTGTCTTTCTCACTGAGTTTTCCCTTGGTTGGAAAAGTCTTCAGTATACTTAGGATTCATGGATGGTGCTAGTAATCGTACCTAGAACCTAGATCCAGCCACTTGGGTTATCTATTCACCTGAAAACTGGTGTCTTCAGGTGGCGTTTTTCTGGAAGCATCAACAAATAATGTGGTTGAGTATAGCATCGTCATAGAGCTATTACATGATGCCATTTCACATGGTGTTCTATCTTTATAAGTTCTCTTGGACTACTAGTTAGTTGTATGTTAGTTGAAAAACAATTACCATGTGAGAAATCTTACTTTACTCTGTTGATTCCTACGGGTATGAATTTTGGAACGATAATTTAATTTTCTTACTTATAATCACATCCCTAGAAGTCCTGAATTATAATCAAGTATCCTATGCATATTCTAATTACATTTTATATTGGCATTTGTCACATAACTAAGTAAATAAAACACATTTATATATTCATCCATTGTAACATATATAAGTAAAGTCGAAGACCAAATGATTTTTATATTTCATCCTTTAATATTTGTGTTTTTTGTTTTTCTTTTATCAAATTGAAAAACACAAAAAATGAAATATATTAAAACTGATTTTTTCTTTCCCTATGGACTAATAACATTGTGAAAGACCTGGTGTGAAGTGTGTTGGACAACTGAGAGAGTAGGGGGTGAATGCTGTTGTTAAAGGTGGCAAACAATTATGATTCTTTTAGAAATTCTTTACAAGGCACTCAATGATGATCATAATAATTAACAGAGAAATAAGAAATGGCACATTCAACATGAGTCATATATGAGATGGAGACAAGAATGTTTCAGAAACCCATAGGGTAAAACCTCTTCTTCTTTATATGATAAAGTATTATTTACATTCTTTACATTATCATACATATGAGCACAATAGCTCAGTGGGCCTTGCTGTTTTAGAAACAGCTTGTTTGAGAGCACCATCTCTTTGTTTTATCTAGCACCCACTAAAAGGAAAAACCAACTCCTTGGTTTCTCTAACACCAAATAGAAGGCCCTGTCCTCAGTTTTTCTAGCACCAACTAGAGGAAGCCCACAACTCCCTATGTTCAAGCACCATGAACCTCTAGGACAATCCTCCCTACGTACCTCCCTACCACCTGTTTATGAATATCAATTATTGCAGGACTTATTCTGGTGATATAGTGTTCCAAGCCATCACTGGTCTGTAATTGTTCTGATTCCCCATTGCTCTGTCTTCCTCATTGTCTTTCTTCACGCTTCCATTGCCCTTTTTTTGTTCTTCTACCTCTTGTGATTTCTACACCATTCCCAATGCACCTTTTGTCTTATGTCACTTTCAGCTAGTACACTCCACCTCCTTCTTCACACATTCATCATGCCACAATAACAACAAATCTCTTCTTTGTTCCATATTCTTATATACTCACTATGCATATTGTGCATGCTCTATGTCTCATGGTTTTGCATCCTCTGCATATCAGTGCTGCTGTTCATCATGAATATCTTATTCTCTGGTGTTTTTCCATGCATTCAACATGCTTTGGATGTCATCAAATTCTCAATTTTCTCTAGTAGTCAGACTCTTTGTCTTATCGGCATGGTCAGACTTATGCTACATGGGTTATAGACTTCATAGCTCATCCATGTCGGATCCCTCTAGAATAGTCTTCATTCAGAATGCCCAGGGGCCAACCGGATCCTAAAATCGAGGTTCTTTGAATCCTCTGGAGACATATTAATGGTTCGCGGTTAGACTCTGAGGAGCAACATTAATATCAGATGTGCCCAAAATCACCGCATTGGATTGACTTCTGATCTTGTGTTTATTTCACCAATTAAACTGGTATTTGGATCCACAGGTAAATATTTGTTACTCCATGTCACGATCCCAGAAACTCGGAAAAGGAGCTTGTCTATACTAGCTCCTTCCATGGAACAATAGGCGGTGACCATCGGCTAGTTCGAAACTATATATCGCAAATTTGCATTTCAGGTTTTCAACGTTTCTGTGGTGAAGTGTTCTTGACACCTCAAAGTTCCAGTATTCGAGCTCCAAATGGAGTGCATTATCTGTGGTTCATACTCTGATTTTCTTTACTGATGGTCGACGTTTCTGGACTTCGGGTTTCGCGGTTTCAGGATTTTTCCCTTTCAAGTGATCATGAATTCATCATTATCAAATTCATGATCCTACTTTAAAATCCTCTGAAGTGATCGAGTTTCGCGATTTCAGGATTTTTCCCTTTCAAGTGATCATGAATTCATCATTATCAAATTCATGATCACAAAATCTCTGAAGTGATCGAATGGTTCACATAACCTACTGAGATGGATGGTTGATGGGATTTTGGCGTTTTTCCCTTTGAGTTTTTTCGAGACACACAATGGTCCCTTTCGGCATTTCAGAGTTCGGGTCATCGTGATGGTGGAGTTTTTTCTTGCTGTGTAAAACTCCAAAATAGAAAGTTCCAATGTGAGGTGAACCTATTGACGTCACACATGGATTGACATGTGTCAAATAGTTGCCACATGTCATTCTAATTCGTGACTTACATGTGCCTGAAATGTTGAATTAGCTTGACACTTGTCATTGCCTGATTGTGCCACATGTACTTAGCTGACATGGTTTGTTGACGTGGTTTGTTGATGTGTCTGTTTCCGAGATTTCGTATTTTGGCACTTCGAGACTCTTGATGTTGAGAGTCTCTGACTTCTCCATCTCCCGGTATCCAAAATCCCAGTATGATGTGCCTGCTTCTAGAATTTTAGCGTTTCACTTTTCGGCACTTCGGGACTCCTGATGATGAAGGATCCTTGTCACTCCATCTCCCAGTAACCGAAATCCTGATATTCAACATTCCGAGTGATGTGCCTTTTTGGGTTTTCACATTTCAGCGTTTTGGGACTCCTAATGTCGAAGGGTCCTTGTCGCTCCATCTCTCGAGAACTGAAATCTCGATATTCAACATTCTAAGTGATGCGCCTTTTTGGGTTTTCGCATTTTGTCATTTCGAGACTCTTGATGTGGGAGTTCTTGACATCTCCAACTCCCGGCATCTGAAATCCCAGTAGTCTAAAAACTTCGAAATGAAGTTTGACCAAAACTTCGATTTTTCTATTCGATCATCGTTGAGTTGCTAGTCTTCCTTGCCTACTTGTTTGCCATCAAATGAACAAGCATACCTTCGCATACTCTCATCTTGTTAAGCCAATTCTGCATCATCTTGCCAAAAGACTTATGGTGCCCACCTGGCACATCCTTCCTGTACCCAAGTCATTATTTCTGCTATACTTTCCATCAATGACAAACATACACTACCTGTAAAACATGCCAACAAACTGGTTTTTTCCAACTTTTTTTAATGAATTTCTAGTGTTGTATCGCCCATTTGTGCCTCTGGAAGGTATATTAAGTCACTTTCATATAGGATAGCTTCTCACTCACTTTTCATTTCTACATCGTCCTATGACCGGAATTCATATGCACTAGTTATGAACCCACTTATTAGTGACACAAAACCTTCTCACTACTACTAGAAGTGTCGTTATTAAATGGTAGAGACTTACCAAACATGGGTACCCTAGTTAGAACACTTTTTTCATTTGGTTCCCATGTAGAAGTTACTCCACATGACCAGGAGTTCCTTATAGTCCCAATATGACTTTGCGTTTGAACCCCTTTTTTCTTACTCAATATCATTTTGACTACTACCTATGGGACTCCCCCTGAGTCTTGGTTAATCTCTTTTCTAACTCCCAAAATAATGAAAATATTTTTGAGTGAACTTGTCTCTTTCACACTTGTTTTGAAAGGACGTTTATTTTGGTATAAGTTTAACCCTTTTCTGGACCAAGTAGACTACTTACTAAAAAGGAATACTCTATTTACCATTGGCTAGGAGAGCTCTCCTGGGTATTATTTCATACTTTTTCAAGCCTAGGGGACTAACATCTATGAAAAAGGAAACTTGTTGAGTTAAGTTGTAATCACATCTCATTATCCTCCTTTCATTGTTGAGCCTATTTCTGGATCCTGATTTATTTTTATAAACCTCTTTCCTCAACAATTCAAATCACTAGCCAAGTAGTGTCTTTCATATGTCCTTTGCATCTTGACACCATTTACCCATAGAGGAAACATCCCCCCGAGTGTTCATGCCTCGCATGCATTCCCTTTCATTGAGAATAGGTATGTTCCACTGCTTGGAACTATTTTCTTACTCACGAAACACATTTCCTCTCCTATATCATAGCAGTTCTTTGTGTATGAAAAAAAAAGATGAGTGGGAAAAGAATATTCTCTCCTATCGGAAAAAATTGTGTTTCCTTTAAACAGTGCACAAAATGTTGAGTCCATTTCATACAAGGTTTGGGTTCAAGATGACCTTAGGAAGTTGAGCTTCTTACTTATAGTCTACTCCTTTGACTCGTTATTATTCCAATCCCTATGGAGAGTTTTTTGATGCCTCCTGCATTGAAAACTTTTTCAATGATCAGTGTTAAGTCTATGATACCTGAGTTATCCATTTGTCTCATTCTCTTGTTCAAAGGAAGTAGAATCCTGTGTCATCCATTCCTTAGAAATTTTTACTTTGTTGTCAGCCATACCCTCAGTTTGTCTCAAAATCACATAAATATGTTGTCCTACCTTGCACCCTGGGCCTGCTTTCATCATTGGTAGGTAACCTTGAACCTAGCATATTACATATCCACATTGGTCATTGACTGGGGGGTTTCCCTTGTGTTCGACAGTAAGAAATCTATTTACACATTGGGATTCATGCAGTTTCTTGGATTCCATTAGCCCTATTGGTGGTTTCTTCACCTTTATCAACAATTTTCCTCATCAGTTGCTATTCATAGGGTATCTTTATTTTACTATTTTCATATGGTGCATCTAAGAGACGCACATGGTCGTTGGTTTGTGAAAATACTATTCATCTGATCTCCTCCTAATTATCAAGTGATTGCTTTGTACCTCACTCTAGATGAAGAGAGATCCTTTACTGCTCTTTTTTCAATAGGTCTCCTTCCATCAAATTCAACTCATCTATTCTAGAATAAATATCTAGAGTCCTATGAGTACCTAGAGGCTTGCAGTCTTCAGTGGAAATTTATCCCGCCATCAACATTTGGGAATACATCAATGTCTCATGATTGATGTATTATTCAATTGTTCGACCTCAAAACCCTTATTCACACTTGTTGAATGTACTTGGTGCCTTGATGCCTACTTTAATTATTGGTGGGTTGTCTCATGTTTTTTGACAATATACCTTAATGATCGGTAATCAAATAAAGTCTCATTGTGTTCGACTTCAAATCCTCTATTCACATAATGTAGACTTTCACCTTCGTTAGATAGTGTAGAAGACTTCCAATTTACAATAGGAGAACCCCATATCTATTTCTATGTTTCATTGGACTAGTACCTATATGACTTCAGGGATCATGGAAGATCATATTTTACTCCATTGTATACATATATCTTTGGTTAATTTTGAGATTGGACTCCATTGTGTCTTGTTCATAACTATGAAAGCCTATGGCCTATGTCCACTTTGTATTGCCTCTTCGTGGCCATGAACAACTATTTGATATATATCCATATGGATCTGTAGTATAATTCATATTGGAAACCGTGTGTACAAAGTCATTATGAATTGTAATATTCTCATGAGAAAAAAGTACTTAGACGAGTCTTCATTACTCCACCTCTCAGAATTATAATGTATTTCGGACATCACAGATACTCCTCCGACCTCACACATTAGGGGGCATCTGTTACATCATATGTTTACACACTCCATGCATATTTCTTTGATGGACTTCCATTTCCCTCTACAAACTTCATTTCCCCTTCTTTTTATCACTCCAGAGCTAAAAATACACATTTTTATACATGTACACGACTTGCTAGTTATATAGCTCGCATATGTATGCAGGATGATCCATTATAGCTCATGTACAATAGGTTTGGTGCTAAAAAAAAATAAAAATTCATTGGGTTTCCATTCCATGTCACGAGATCTAGTATCCTTGACATTTTGTATACTATAAATGATCAGACTTGACCCTTCAATTCCACTTGGAGGCATTAAATTGAGCCATATCCAAGCCTTGAACAATTATAATCACATTGATATAAAATAAACTCTGGAGAAATTTCACTTCAATTGAGTTTGCATCCCTTTGTCCTTGAAAGTATGAACTTCTTATGTTCATCCCCAGGGCTCTTCCTATCTTGTGATGGAGAACTTCATTAACTCCTACGTGTGAGATTGCCTTTCTGGAGGATTGAAGTGGAAGAGGCCCAGATGGAGGGACTTAGTTTTTCGGTTCCAATATGTGTCATTACAAAATTGTGTCACCTATGTACTTATGTTGATTACATTAATATAAATACTCTTTTCTAGTCCAATTGATATCTTGAAAATATTTATATTATTTTCCATGGGCATATTTGTTATGTATGTTAATGGATTATGTTGATTTATGTGCTAACATTATATATCATTACCACATGTTTGTGTATCTTAGTTGTTGAGGACAAGTTGCAAGTATAAATCTTTAGGTTGTGTGCTCAATGGTGGTCTTCTTAGGACGTCTGGACGAGGTAGTATTCTAGCCTTCTCTTGTTAGCATTTCATTTATATAGCATACTTGAGATTATAGTTGATTTCTAGGTATCGTTTTTTCTGTTATGGTTTTCCCCTAGCCATAGATATATTTTCCTTGTAACAAAAGACTTATTTTTTGTTGGGTTGAATCAACAAGTACAAAAAGCATGAGAAAAAGTGTGGCATGATAGAAACATCAAGAAAAAAAAGTTCCAGACAAGATATTTAGTACTTCTCTATGACAGTAAGTTCTTATAGCACCCAGGGAAGTTTAGGACACATTGGCTAGGGCCATACATGATCAAATGTGTGCAAAAGAAAGTGTTGTTCAGCTAGAACAGTTGGATGGACAAGTCATGGAAGGACTATTGAATAGGAGTCAGATGAAACTATAAAAGGACGTTCATCCTTCCCCACACCAGGAAATATGTGCAGACTAATGTTTATCATAAGGTACTATAGAAAGAAATGACAAAACAAGAAATAAAAAGCAAGTAAAACAAGAAAAATAAAGAAAATGGTTCAGAGAAGAAGTAGAAAGTTGTAGAAGTCCAAGCAGTTAATATTAGCAGGTAAAAAGGAAAAGTAGGAAAATTTCACATAAGAGAAAGAAGCAGGTAGAAGAGTACACAGAAGAAGGAAGCAAGATTGTGCAAAAGAAAGAGATTGTGTAGAGAGAAGAGATTGTGTAGATGACAACTAAGATAATTTAAGACAATCCATGACGACAAGTGCAGTAAAGAGATAACATGACGGAAAATTAAAGGAGACATGTAAAAATAAATGCAGATTGGCTAGAATATCTTGGCAGGTTGTAGAATCGAACAGATAATTTGCTGAAGATATGGAGATAATGGATCATTAAGGTAGGTAATGAATGCAAAGAACTAGAGGATTAGATGGAAAGTTTAGGCACAAAGGGAAGGTAACAACTAACGATGAAGTATAAAATAAAGAAAAGGGTTGATGGGGGAAGGTTGTTGTTAGTTATAATTCACATATAGAGAAAAATTTCATAGATGAAGTTACAGAGACAAAGTTTCAACATCAGGTTACAAAAACATTTGGATGTAGAAACAACAATGGTTTCCATGTTAGTACTAATGAAACAAAAATGTTAACCCACAATGAAGCCTGTAGTTGAAGAGACACAGGAGGCATCCTCCTCAACATCGAGATTCCTCAAGGATTATATCCTCCCAATAAATCCATCTGCAAAATAGGTAAATTTACAGAAGGACGTGAAGTACCCACTCGTAGAGTCACCAATTCTAGGAGTGATTGTGAAAGGTGACATATTAGGCTCAATACCTTCTTTAAAGTATGTTTACCATGAAATTATAGAGGAGAAGAAATTTCTAGAGTTAGTCCCCAATTTTTTTTTCAAGAAGCAGAATAGTTCTGAAACATAGATGATAGTGATCGAGCCATAGATTTGGGCTACGGGGTTGCAGAAGGAAGGAATTATAAAATTGTTCAATATACCACACTTTGGAAGGATCCAAGACATTAATTCCTACACCAAAATGTTGTTGTGTTTCATGCACGGGGGATACATGTGGCTTGACATGCTATTTTCCATCAATACAGACCTAATCGTATCTTATATTGGTCTTCTATCGTAGGGGGAGGAACCTTATTTGTTGCTTTTCGAAAAAAAGAATGAAAAATATCTAGTTTAGATCATGAAGGAGAATTTCCATACATTCCATGGAACAACGTGGTTTAAATGTCACAAGCATAAGTGACCTGACAGTAAGGTTTGTGACGCAAGCCTTATCTTGTAAACTGTTAAGGAAGTGTAGAAAATATCAAGTCCCATCAATAGTGATAGCGACAGTTGAAAGGTTCATCTAGGGAATCCATATGAACTAGGTGATGTTCTTATTAAACCAATTTTTGATTGATTATGGGGAAGCAGAGGATAAAGGGACTGAGTTCCATTACACCTTGTTACTAATTCTAATAGCATTATCATCTTGGAGGGAACCAGTTGACACATAGTTTTAGGGATTTAGGGAGAAGCCTTGTCTAGTCGTGTGATATCAGAACCTATGGTATACTACTCATAAGGCGTGACAGATGGAAAGTAATGTTGAATTTTATATTTACAAGAAAACTATTCGGGACAACATCGAGAGAACACCGCGAATGCTACCATACGTGGTCGAGGCATATAAGGAAATGGTGTGATTTAAGGCAGGGTGTCACCACATGTATATACAAGCAAAGAAGGACATGTATCAGTAATGGTTGCCAACACAATACAGAGTAATAGATAAAAATATGGGCCATATTATGGTTGATTGGGACAATGAGTGGAATATTCCACCAGCATAAATAGGGCCATCATAGAAACAAAACCCGCATGTGAAATAGATAAATGATGATGAAGAAGAAGGAGACACACGTGAAAGAGGAAAGGGACCAAAGAAAACAACCTAGTAGACATCACCACAAAAAAAAACAAATCATAAAGAACCAAAGACAGGAAGATGTGTCCCACAAGGGACAAAATGAAAATCCATCAAGGAATTGGATATCA
>SNQJ01S0003392.1:60617-86360 GCA_010110895.2 Picea sitchensis | reverse complement strand
AGATGACAAAGTGAATTGTACATGTAGGCTCTGAAGATAATTAAAGAAAAGAATTACAAAATAAGAAAGTGTCAGGTCGGCCCTAATGTTAAAAGGAAGTGACATAAATGGTATAAATAAACATCATTATACATTAATTTGATATAAGTCGAATTCCAGAGGTAATAAGAAGATAAGAAGGTCAGATTTCAAGGGAGGATGAAGTCTTTTGGTGATGTGTTCTAAGGTATGTTATTTTCAGGTCATCTTACCATTTTTGCTATAAATTTTTTTCTAGAACGATTCAGATGGTGAAATAGCTATGTTATTGGAAGACATATCAAGGTACCTCTGGTAAAAATTTCATCTCTTGATTCTCTATACTTATGGAGATACACTCTATGGAAGATAGGGTTTGTGACCAATCCTGAAACTAGTCAGTAAACAGGTGTTCCGGGTAAAACAATCATAACTTTTTCATACAGAATCCAAATGAAGTGGGACCACTTCCATTGGAAATCATACATACTGTAGTTTCTTGTGTGCAAGTTTCAGAATTGGATGTTAAATATTGCACACGGGGCATGCTATACAAGTTGGGTCTTCTAAACAGACCAGAATTGAATAAAGTCTACCATTCTTTCTATAACCTCTTTTTGGGGAGGATTCAAGGAGTGAAAATTGGAGGAGTTTCAGAGAATACATTGAGTAATATTATCTACAATATATGAGTACTCCAAGAACTGAATAATTGCAGAAATTGAAGAAGTCTCAAGAAGCATTATCAGGTTCTATGTGATGATTGGTTGATGGTGATGATTGGTTGATGGTGATGATTTAATGTAAAGTTTTATTATCTCTCATATATTATTGGGTGGAAGGAAGGGGCAAGGATGGAGAGTTCAACTCTCTCTTGATATCGTAGGATTGTATCTTCCTCTTGGAGGTTTATCCCTCCCTCTACATTTGGAATCTGTAGCTACCTTTGGAAGTCATTACTTCCCTTGAACAATAAACTATTGATTATTTCTCATATATTGTGCATGGTGTATTATGGTGTATTGGTGTAACTCTTATACTATTCTTCATTGCTCATTAGATATAGTTGAATGGTTTAAGTATAAGTTGAAAAAGGTTTTAAATTGTACTTGATACTGATTCACCCCCCTCTCAGTATCAACAACATATATGGTGACAATGACCTTAGCAACCACTGGAGGTATAATCAAACAGGTTGTTGAAGAAAGTGTCAAGAAGATGCAGGATCGGATTAAAACCGAGACAACCAACATAGTTTTGTAGAAGGAGATAGAGGTAAAGGAGTAGGTCGCGACAGAAAAAGAGACATTTGAAAAATTCATGGAAAACTGGAAGAAGGCAAGAGTGGCTTGGGACAAGCTACAAGTGAGTGTTGGGAGCCTGTTGGATAGGCAGTTTGGGTAAATTTTGGTTAAATTTTTGGATTTGTGCCAGAAAAATTAAAAGAATAAAATAAAGTTAGAATATGGACCAAAAAATGCAACGGGAATAGACTTTGAGGAGTCAAAGCACATGGTAGGAGGAAGAACGACAAAGAGGCATGCAAAAGGAAGAAAACGGTAATAGATCATTGGATTTTTGGGACATTTTGTCCACATTGTAATGAGATTATCCCTAATTCAATGTATAAATATGTAAAGGGATTTTTGGTAGAGATATTTTGATGTTATGAGGTTTTGAGGTTCCGAGGGTTCGACCTATGAGAGGTTCTTAGTGTTCATTGGAGTGAGTCGAGTTTTGGAGGAGTTTTGAGTCATGATTGAGGAGTGAGGCTCTCACTGTAGTAGAACTACTAGGCAGGTTTGGGTAATTTTATTGTTGCATATTTTGTAGCATAATGCATAGTTGTAAGAATATTATCAATGACTAATATAATAAGCCAATCATTGTGGATGTATCCCAGTTGGGCGAACCACTTTAAACCCTTATGTCATGATGTGTTTTTTTTCATGTTATTATGTTTATTATTACTATGAAATGATGATAAATGCTTAAGTATGTTGAATTTGTTATTCATAATTTCATGCACTGAAGTAACTAGTAAATGAATGAATATCAAATAAAAGGAATGTTGCACATAGGGTATGTCACATGATAAGTAGTTGTTAATTAATGGAAATTGTGCACATAAGTAGATGGTCAATAAAGACATGTTGAATGAATCACTTCCCCTCATCACTATAGAAACTTGGTTATTGTATCCCCTCTAGATGCTTGATCCAGATTTAGGAGCGGAATGAACTGATTAGCATACTAAATACAATAAAAACAGAGATATGAAGAATAACAAAGATATCTAGTGAACAATATCTTCTATTGAATAATGAAATAGGATGAAACTATAAAACTGCAGAACTGAAACACTTACTTGAATGGTGGTATCTATCTCTAAGAAGAGATGTGGCTGCTACACGCATCTGTCTGAGCAAAATGAATTACAATGAGGCTCTAGAGCCCTTTTTTATATTAATCATGAATTCCAAAACCCTAGACATCCAAAAACCTAACCCTAGGGGGTGAAACGTCAAAAGTCATGTGGGCCCCTCCTCAACTTCCCAGGGTCGTAACTTTTTCATACGACCTATGTTTTAAGCACATGATAGCCCATTGGAAATTTATTTCAGTGAAATACACATTCCTCCATCAAACTTTGACTATGTCTATAGTTTGATTGTGGCAAGCCAAAAAAACATTGTTTAGTCCTACAAAACAACCTTGGAAGTACAACAAGATGTGTTGACATGAAAACATACAAAATAATCCAGTTGGATTAGGTGAGAGGCCACCAATATCCACTTGGAATATGTATAGAGATTAAGACAACCCTATAAGTGTGGAACCCACAATTACAAAGTACAAAAGAATGTCTTGAACTAAAAATGGACAAGAGGAGACAGTTGGAATAGGTGGGTGGCCACCAATAGCCAACTGGATCAATTCCTTAGGTGAGACTTCACTTGCTTACAGGTGATGCTGAAAGGTTTGGTGTCTAATGTTTTTTTTGATATATTTATGATTAACCCCGATTATTCCCACTATGCGCCAACAATGGGTGGAGTGTCCAATTGAAATTCCAGACATTTTGAAAACACACACAATTGCATCTTGAGAATATGCACTCTCCATCAAATTTGTTGAGATCAACTTTAGGTATTCTATGCCACATTTAATTCATAGGATCACAAAAAAAGTGGGGTGGAGTGAGGCCCCATGGGATTAGATGATTCACCTCCTTCCTTTTTGGATGATTCACCTCCTTCCTTATAGGATTAATCAAATTTCAAGTGCAGACACTCATTGGATGTGGAATCAATTTTTTCACCCAACGAGTACCCACTCTGCATACTTTTTATAGACCCATAATGTAGTCTATCAAAAAAATTAAGATCCTGCGACTAGTTGCAAAATCTGCTCCATGTGGAAAATAAGGTAGTTATCCTTTTTAGAATCCCATTTCATATTTTTGAAATCAATACATAGCTTGATTTCTTCTCTCTTATTCTAAATTAGTACCAAATTGGCCACCCAAGAAGAATGTCATACAATAAAATTTAATTTGGCATCCAACTTTATTTTATCTCTTTCTACACAAGTGGTTCCATCATTAAATGATTTTTCATAAGTTGTTGAAATTGTTTTGTATCATTCTTCAGCAGTACAACATGTAGAATTATTTTTGTATCATATGTATTTATATATTTATATTCACAAGAAAATACATCCATGTATTGTTTAAATAGTTTTATATATGTTTTCCTTTCATCCTTCTTGCAACATGAGCTAAGGTGGAAAACGTTTAGGTCCTTTTCAATAATAAATATTTATATCATATTTCATTGAACAATTGTTTGTCATGACATGATTGGCTTTCTTGAATCTGTCTTGTAAATCAAACAAAATAGTTGAATGGAAAATCTACTCACTTCCTCCTCTATTTTGTGTTATTTGGGCCATTTTTGTGGTGGTGCAAAGTTTCATTGTAATGTACCTAGGGAGGATAATATGAGGTACCTAGGGAGGTACCCAAGGGAAATGATTTATGTACAATGGCCATAAATCATGGAATAAATCCCAATTGGTAGCTAAAGGAAATTAGTATACTGATGAGGGGTAGTTGGCATAAAACCATAATAATTATTAATACCCATAATCAAGTATAAATACATATGAGTATCATTATACTAGAATATGTTTGATTTTGAGTAATGTATTGTAGCAAGCATGGCTTGTGGAGTGATTCCTTCAATAAGAAATATTTTATGGTGTTACCCTACCTTAAGAGTTCTCTTTATATATTTTCTTATTCTTGCGTGGATGTATTTAAGTATTTATGAAGTTAAGGTTTTATTCTCAATATAAGGGTGCATATTTTATCTATTATCTATCAATGCTTATTTCAAGTGTTATTAAAGCTATTTCTTGGGCCAGAAGTGGAAAATATTTTTTTCCTTTTTAAATATTTTTCAATGGAAAAAGAAGATAGTGACATTTGGATCTATTTCTAAAACTTTTTGGGTAGAATATGAAGAAACCAATTGCATATTTGGGTTTCTCTAAAAAATTACTCAATTTAAGAAAATAATAGCATTAAAAATTAATTCCAGAAATTGAATATATCACCAATTTAAAATCAATTATTTTAGGGTTTTTCTAGTGACCATTGTGAGAATTACAGAGTGGATGTATTTTTATAGAGTGCTCAAATTATTGCTATATCAGTGCCAATAGATATAGTGTGGTCATGGAACTTAATGAATGTGTTCATATAAGAGATTCCAATCAATTTTAAGGGAGTTGCGGTTATTTCAAACTTGTCACCTCAAAAATATAGCTATAAAACGGAGCTCCATTGAAAAGTAGGTTATGTATTTAAAACACTAGTGTGGGTAGTGATTTATATTTCAAGCAAGATGAATTGTATAGGAAAATCAAATGTTCCTAGTATTGAAGCATAAATAGAAAAAAATAATTCATTATTCCAAAACCATTGAGATTTTTTGTGTCATTATATTTAACATAATATGTTTCCATATGGTGGAAGTTGCTTAACTATAACAAGATCATGGCACTTTAAAATGAAGCATATGAATAGGTATTTTTATATAGGTAGTCTTAGGCCAAGAAGAACAATAAAGAGATCACTGAAGGTTTATTTCCATACAAAAAATTCCAATTGCAAGTCCATGGATATATTTAGTAGGAAAAGGGTATTATTTGTATAAACCTTAGTAGAAAACATAATTTCATCATTTTTAACTTGGATAAAGGATTGCAAATCACTACAAATAATATTCAAAGCACAAACGGTGAGGGTGATGTTGGTGCAAACCATTTTGGGGAACAACATAGCAATCAAGGAAGATAGTTAGAAAAGGGACTAGAAAAAGAGCGTGCGCCAAATAACAGGGAAAAGCAGTGTGAGGAAGAAAGAAAGTCAAAGGAAGAAGGATGCAAATCAACCACGTGTAGGAAGTTAGAAAGTGGAAAACCTAACTCACTTAGGGTTAGTGGGTTAGGTTTTTGTTCATTGTTGTAACAGGTTTTAACCCATTGTTTTAGTATAAATATGTGGTGTACGATCGAAGGAAATCAAGTAGTTGCAAGAGAATGATTTGAGTGACCTAGTTTTTTCAAGTTGTTAGTTTTGGTTGAGAGATGTGGAGATAATAGAGGGATGATATTTGAGTCATTTTTTGGAGACATGATTATGCATTGTAATATAGGGTAAGGTTGCAATATATGGAGCTTGGTGCGACCTTGCCAACCTCACTTTTCTCACTTATGATTGCTCATGTAATGCACATAGCACAATAACTTGATGGAGATGAATAAAAGAGTGAACAATGCCATATATTTGTGGACGTAGAACAAGGGGGTGAACCACTATAAAAAATTGTGTCTCAGTGTGGAATGTTTTCTTTAATTCTGTTAGTTATGCTAAATGAATGAATCTGTAGTAGTAAAATGTAGCGTGCACTAGAACAATTATGATATTTACTGTGGAATGAAGTGAAATGAATGTGAATGGTTACATAATGATACATATGAATGTAATTGTGTGTTATATTATATGATGAATGTTGAAGTAAAAAGTATGTATAACATCCCCAAGGAAGGATCACTTCCAAAGATGCATACATATGGGTCCTGCAGTCACCCATAAATCCATCTCGGGTGAGACTTCATTGTGCAATTTGTGCGCAGTGTTTCCTTCTAGTCTCCAAAAGGGCCGATGGTTTTCAAGGTTTTGTTGGAAACCTAAAGTGGAACCCAGTTCAACCCAAACATCCAAGTACTAGTTCTATTGTTGGTTGGAACTCAGAAGAACAGATTGGAGGGGATTTGAGGAGAAGGACAGTGAAGAGAATGCAGTATTAGATTGGGATGTATAGGTCATGGAATCCAACTAAGAAGGATATTGAAATATGGTTAGCGATAAAAGAACTCGAGTTCACGCAGAAGGAAAATAGAAACCCTAAGTATACTCCACACCAGTATTTGGAAAGGTATGTTTCTAGTGATCTTCATGAGGAATTTTTCTATTATTTTCCAAAACTTATACAGGAGTGGATATTGATATTGAAGGGAAAACATCCGACTAATCAGATAATACGAGTAAAGTGGACTACTGATAATATTGCATGGATACAGAGAGTCAATAATAAATTCATGCATGCAGTTGATTTCTACCTATCCAGCATTATTGCATGATTCATTATCGAGTTTGTGATCGATATTGCAAAGTCTTATACTTTTGTAGAGAAGGATTTTTTAAAGGGATTGAGAGGAAGGTATATTATATTAATTTACACGTCGATCAATATTTTACTGGATGATAAAGGAGTGATGACAATAGAGCCAAACATCTAAATCACTTTGTACGCATGGGGAAACTAGGGGAAGCACTAAGGACAATCTAATATATGTAGAAAGACCTAGATAGAGGTCAGAATAAGGAATAAATGGAACCTATTATGATGGTCTTATAACATACCAAGGAAATAATGGACAGAGCGGGAATGACATGCAATGAAAGACCCTACCAATATAATATCAATAGGAAAACATGGTAGTATCTGAGCGAGAGGGCTTGGAAAATGATGAAGAGGATTTAGAGGATATCCATGCTATGGGGAAGATTTAGGAAATCATGTGCACCACATATGATAGAAAAAACAAAGGTCAAGGGTCTAGTGCAGAATAAGGAACTCCATTCCAGATATGAATTAATTTGGAACCCAAAACCCCATGTGTGACTAAGACATATAAAGAGAAATAATCATTTAGAAAGCCACCAATCAGTAGCATAAGGATTTTAGTAGGATGAGGGTCCAGCATAAATTCAAGTGGAAGTACGAATTCATCTAACAATATTCATTTATCTACATCGCGCAGAGGAAATACAATTTTTTTACAATGGTAGGACAAGATATAACTATTGAGTTACCCGAGTTTCATGGAGAAGGGTTAGAGGACCCAGAGAAGAATTTGTTCATTTGTGAGAAGATTTTGGAAGCTAAACAAATCAAGGATGAAGATACAAAAGTAGTGCAACTTGCAATTACATTCAGAGACTATGCACTAGACTAGGATATGAGCCTTGCAGTAAATAGTCCACAAGTAGCACCTACAACCATTGAAAATGTAAAGAAGGAGCTAATAAATGAATTCCAAAAACCAAGTTCATAGGATCAACACATGAATGAGATGATAGAAATCAAATAGAAGCTAGGAGATTTAGTTTGGAAAATCTACTAGAAGTTCAAGTGATTGGAAGGTAAGTTTAAATACCCCATCTCAAATATGCATCATAGGCACCTATTTATTAATTCATGATTGGCACATCTTAAATATCCATTCAGGAAACAAAAGTTCCAGACTTAGCCTGAGGTTATGAAAGAAGCCTTGCAATTGGAAGAAAATCAATATAAACATACAGATCCAGTTGTAGGATATTTGAGAGGGGATCTTAAGAATCTGACATTTTAGTTGAATCAGAACAAAGTTAAGGAAAAGAGGGAAGTTGTTTGGTGTTACTTATACAAAATAGAAGGACATCATAAGAATGAGTTCCCAACATTTGTGTAGTAATTGGAAGCATGATTGCCAAATTCTTTACCTATAGGAGGACCATGGTGTGAAATATGTAGAACATATGGACATGACCCCTATCATTTTCCCATGATGCAAAAGTGTCAAACAATGCCTAAGAGTACATTCTACAATTTCTGCAAGTCTATAGGACATGAGGACAAGGGTTGTTGAACCTTGGAAATGATGAAGGAGAGGATATTATATGCATATAGGATGCAGATTGAACCAATGATAGGTCCACCTACATAGTAGTATAATAATGCATAGTAGTTTACAGTTCCACCATAGTATAATAATGCGCAATAGTTTACAATGCCACCTCAATATAATCAAGTACCACAATATAATAAACCAAGCATAGACAATCAAGGAAACAAAAGAGCATTCAGAAGAGGAGGACATGGAAGAGGAGGATTTTGAAGAGTCAAAGGCCCATTAACCTGTCACAATTGTCATCAACTTGGAAATTATTCAAGGTTTGTCCACTATCACCCACAACATGCATGTATTGTCATGCAGCAGATCATAATACAGAAGATTGTTCGACACTTCTGATAAAGATACAGTAAAAGAGGAACCAGAATAACCAGAGTGTTCAATGGATTGCCGCAAAAAATAGAGAGGATGATGGGAATAATATCAATATAGTTACTTTAGGTGGAACCAAGATAGGAGTAGATGTAGCAAAGCAATATCAGAAACAACACTAGTGGTTCAAAAAGAATACAACAACTCAACAACATTTTGATGCGTGAAAAGAAAAGGAGACATTCAAGGAGGATAAACAAGAGGTTTTGAAGGAAAATATTGCTTCTACTTTAGGAACAAATCCAGGAGATGATGTACCACTATATGATATGCCTCATCTATTTGATGATACTAGCAGAGATCGATCTTCAGAAGAAGAAAGTAATCTAAGAAACTTTTTGGGGTCTTTCTTGAAGTTGTTTAATGATAAAACATCTATACAAATGTTACAAGGTTTGTTATAAAAATGTAATTATGGGGAAGAAATACATCTAGAACAGAAAAAGGTAAATCATGTCTATAGGAAGACAAGAACAAATAGGGAGTTTAGATTGAATGAAAATATTGGAGACTTTAACATGGGTGACATCATATTATATTTGGGTTCTGAAGTAAATGTTTTTCCTAAGAAGACATGGGAATTTATGGGGGAACCTACATTGGGATATTCATCCATTCAGCTGAAATTGAAAAACCAACATAGAGTGATACCAATTGGTATATTGAATGTCATACCAGTGGATTTAGATGGTGTGTCCACTATGGAATACTTTGAGGTAATTGATATAGTGGATAACACTACACCATATCCAAAATTGTTGGGACTGGATTAGGCTTTTGAAAATCAAGATATCATCAACTTGAAAATCTGTAAAATTATCTTTGAATCAAGAGACTATAGAGTAATTGCACCATTATATATTTCAGAAGGAGGAAGATATGTTGAACTTGAAACAGATAATTTTATTACAGAAGAGATAAAACAATTGTATATAACTAACGCATGTGAGGAATATTATGTTAACCCAACAACAGATGGAATTCTTAGTTGGAGAAGAATTAGTTCTTGTACTTAATATTCTGACACAGGATTGACGAATTAACAATAATGATTTCATGAGATATATACCATAATATGTGCAAGAATGATGTGTACACTAAGATGGGTTGGCACAAAACTAAGAGAACCACCAACTTTTTATGGTCATAATGATTTGGAAGAATTTTTAACAAAGTTTGAGTTAGAAGTTTTGGAAATTCATAGGTTACAGGTTTTATACATTTCCTTTAAAGCTACACCTACACGTTGGTGGGGTACTCATAAAGATAAGATCCAGAATTGGTATCAGTGAAAAAGATTACTATATATCATATTTGGCACAGAATAGGACAATAAATATATGCAAAAATATCATGCATTAGGAGATCCTAGAGAACATGTAAATAGATTCATAACCAAATGGATATTGGTACCACTAGAGGAGTGGACACATTACTTCATTCATACATTGGAAGGAATCCCAAGGAATTAGTATACAAAAATAGAACTGTGCAGAGGAACTATAAATTGGGAAGATTTGCAAAAGAACTTTGTGATCATATTTGCATTTGAACATGAGAATACATAGATAGATACAACACTGAAGTTATTAAAAGAGAGGATATTTGAAGAACCTGAAGTTAAAATTGTAACAACTTATCAAAAACAGAATTGGAAAGCAATCAGACATTTATTACACTATTATCATGTTGTAGAAGATGATCTGACAAAAGAAAACTCGTGTGATATTCAGATAACAAAAGTTGAAGGGGAAAGAGAAGTAGAAGGTACAAAGTTAGAATCAAAATAATTTGTTGCACCACTGAAGATAAAGAAGGTAAATATTGGAACAGAAGAGAATCCAAATATTGCAAGTATTGGTGACTATTGTGATAACTAGATAGTGGAAAGAATAAAATAATTACTGCGTGAGTATAGTGATTTGTTTCCATCAATGTTTTCAGAGATGAAAGGGGTAGAAGGAGAACTTGGAGAAATGAATATCCTCTTGAAATTGGATTCCATATCAATAAAACAGATGCCTTACAAGATGAATCTAGTATATAAGCACAAAGTGAAGGAAGAGATTGATAAAATGTTAGAGTCTAGTATAATAGAACCTATTGAAGAATCTGAGTGGATTAGCCCTATGGTAATTTAGGAGAAGAATCAAGGGAGAATAAGGATTTGTGTAGAATTGAGGAAATTGAATGATGCATGTCTGCATGATCCCTTCCCTACTCCATTTACAGGTGAAGTATTGGAGAATGTAGGAGGACAAGTAGCATACTCATTTACTGATGGATTTTTAGGGTATCACCATATCAGAATAACACGAGAGGATTGTCATAATATTACATTTGCCACAAAATGGGGGTCATATCAGTACATAGTGATGCCCTTTGGGTTGAAAAATTCCCCTATTATGTTTTCAAGGATAGTGGTAGCTACATTTAAAGATTTTATACATAAGTTTTGGGAGGTTTATATAGATGATTGGATAGTATTTAGTTTATTAAAAGATCATGTTGAAATTTTAAGATTGATTCTAGACAGGTGTAGACAATCTCAAATATCTTTTTACATTAATAAATGAATATTCAACGCACCAATTGGAATTTGTCTCAGGGATGTGTTGTGTAAATAGGGTCTGTTGGTTGATCCTATGAATATTGTTGTCATTGTGAATTTACCACCACCTAAGTCAGTGCAACAATTAAGAGCTACACTTGGTCATACAAGATACTATAGGAAGTTTATAAAGAGATATGCACACAATACTGCACCCATGGAGAAGCTTTTAAGAAGGATATAAAGTTTCAGTGGAATGATGAGTACCAACAGAGTTTGGACATCTTGGAGGAGAAAATGGTGACAACACCAATTATGGTGTTTCCATATTGGTCAAAGGAGTTCCATGTTCATGTGGATGCCTCTTCAATAAAACTTGGAGAAATATTAAAATAGCTAGGAGAAGGTGATATAGATCACCCAATAGAATTTACAAGTACGAAACTGTCAAAGTCAGAAAAAAATTATAATACAATAGAAAGAGAAGGTTTGGCTATGGTGTATGCACTATATAAGTTCAGAAATTATTTGTTAGGCCAACATTTAAGATGTTCACATATCACTATGCTCTTAAATATCTGTTCAACAAGCCATTGTTGGGGAGAAGAATATGTATACGGTTGTTTCTATTTCAAGAGTTTGATTCTGAAGTAGTTGTTATACATAGAAGATTGAATGTAGGGCCAGATCATCTGTCCAGGATAACTAAGGGGGAGGAACCAAGAAGTTTGGAGGGAAATGTTATTGATGCAAAAAAAAATTCATTGCAAGTTGTTAATGAATATTTTGATAATATCATTAAATTTTTGAGTACAAGATTTTCCCCAAAGGAATATACCACTAAGAAAAAGAATAATTTGGTGGTTAGAGTTGCATATTACCAACTAATTGTAGGTCACTTGTATGAACTATTTGAAGATAAAATTGTAAGGATATTTTTCATGGAACATGAACTTCCAATCAATTTGGCAGAAGCACATGAAGGAATAGTTGGAGGACACTATGCAGAGAAAGCTATTGTGCATAAGATACTACGTGAAATATTATGGTGGAAATATATTCTAAGGATGCAAAGGAATATTGTCAGGATTGTGATGTATGTCAGAGGGTAGGAAAGCCATCCAGGAGGGATGATATGCCATTAAGACCTCAGGTAACTCTTAAAGTATTTGGAAAATGGGCAGTAGACTTTGTAGGTCCAATCAATCCACCAACTAGAATATCTGAATCCGGGTATATCATTACAACAACAAAATACTTAACCAGATGGGCTGAAGAAGCAAAAGTAAAATATTACAATGTGGAGACTATAACACACTTCCTATTTGAAAATGTAAATACAATATTTGGATTCCCTAGGATTCTGATGAGTGATAAGGAAACTCATTTCATTAAAAATACCATTCAGGCAATGACTGAAGAATTTGAGATACACCATCAGAAGAGCACTCCACACCATCCTCAAGATAATAGACTAGTGGAAGAATTTAATAATATGTTGGAGAATGCATTAACTAAGATTTACAATGTGAACATAGATGATTGGAATTTGAAGATACCAGCAGTATTATGGGCTTATATAACTACATGCAAGAGACTTATAAGACATACACCCTTTAGGTTGGTATATGGTCAGGAAGCAGTAGTCCCTTTCAATTATTTGATACCTAGTCTATGCATTACAGCCATTACAAACATGACAAAAAGAGGCGCAACTCAAGAAAGATTGGCTCAACTCATGGAATTAGAAGAAGACATGATTGTGGTTGGTTTCCATCAGAAAGTACATAAAGAAAAGGATAAATCTTGGCATGATATACATATCAAGAAGACGAAATTTAAGGATGAATATTTGGTTCTCCTCTATGACAGTAACTACTTACAACGCCGAGGGAAATTTAGGATGCATTGGCTAGGGCCATATGAGATCAAGTTTGTCACAGATGGAGGTGTTATGCAATTGAAAGTTTTAACATGAAAAGAGATGCAAGGATTGGTGAATGGTATTCGACTGAAATTATATAGGGAGAATCAACCTAGTAACCCTCAGTAATTGTAGTGCATAAAATTTAGATTTGTACATAGTGTATATAGTATAAATTGAGAAAGAAAGAAAAAAGTGGAAAAAGAATAAAAGAAAGAGAAGAAACAATAGGAAAATGAAGAAAAATATAAAAAGGTGAATTAGATGGATAAGTGTTTTGAATGCAGAGTAATATGATAGAGTGTGCAAAAGACAACAATTGGTATGAAATAAATTTAATACATTGTGTGCTAGAGAAAGGTTACCAGGTAGAAAAAGCATTGCACTGGTACAGAGAGAAGACGGAAAAACGAAAAAGGTGGTGGTTAGAAAATTACAAAACAACAAATCATTTATGGAATAACATATATAAGTAGGAAACATGAACAATAAGACTCATCATGACATTGATCAAATGAGAGATAAGGAGAGAAAAATCAGTGTGAGCAGGTATTTCTTAAGTATTTGGTGAAGATTCAGAGCAACTTTTGCAGAAATTATCAGAATGGTGCCACTGAATATTGGAGCTCCCAGTTTCATCGTGAGGAAAACATGTAGCACCATGAGATATCCACAGGATCAAGTACTCGAAGAAACAAACCCTATTCATTCGGAAGGAGTGGTAGATGTGGATTCAATCCCATCTCCCATCATTGAACCAGTTAATGCTACCATGGTCGAAGAATAGGATCCAATGATAGAATAAATAAAGGTCAAACCACATAATGACAAACAAAACCCTATGCAAAAACTTGTTTTAGGAGAATCTCAATAGATGAATGAGGGAAACGATGAGTGAACAGAGTCATATGAGCCTAGAGGATAGGATGAATCATCACAACAACCTGTCACAAAGCCAGTGCATCAGTCAGAAGAATAGGTACAGGTTGATGATATCACAGGCCAACATAACTCATATGTAGAAGACGAACAAGATACACACCAAGAAGCAGGGCCATCGATAGTGATAGTGAAGACAAAGGGAAAATAAACATTATAATGATCCCCATGTAAATAGAAATAAGTAGCATTGCACTACCGTGCATACCCTAATGATTCAAGATCCTTCCTAGCATGGTAGGATGTATGGATAAAATGAATTATGTGAACCATGATATTGCATATAGGGACAAGTTCCCTGAGTTCGCACCACAAGTCTATATGGAGAGAAAAGGAATGGGTCCACTAGGGGTTCAAAATTTAGAGCCAAAAAACTGGATTGTAGGATTGTATAACATAGGTATCATGAACCTGTTGGAAATTCCACACTTTGGGAGGAGAAAAGATGTAAATTCATATGTGAAACAACTATTGGCCTCGGTGCATGGTTTTTTTTTATGGATGGACAGATCGATATCAATATATGTATATTTAATTGTAGAAATCATAGGTTTTCAAAGAGATGGTGAAAATCCAGAACAATATTTAGATGATAATACAAAGGAGAAAACTATGGCAGAGGAGATGACGAATAAATATAGCACTAAAAGAAGATATAGGGGTTGATCATTAACTGAATCAATCAACCAGAAACGAGGTTGGTGAAAAATTTTATGGCTTGTAAAATTTTAAGAAAATGTCGCAAGGAAGAAGAACATGTAGGAGTCATAGCAGCAATTGTGTAGTGTGCAAAGGGGAGTCTACTCGGTTGGACCCCATATTTACTGAACCTATTTTTGGATGAATGCAAGGATCCACAGGATCTTGGAACATAGTTCCACTATGAATTGTTGATTATATTCATATATTTTGTGGGTTGGGGAGAACCCAAATACAACGGCTTTTACCTGAAGCTAGGGAAGTGTTGCGCGACAAAGTATACAACATTGTGGCACACTTCATATTAAAATTAAATGAAGTAAAATTCTATCATATTTTCTATGTATTATGACGAAATGAAGGAAAATTTGGTTGATACATAAAGGATACCACCAGAAGTAATGGAAGAGCATCAAAACGTAACTAACTTTAAGGATTCTAGACACAACATGTGGAGTCAAGGAAAAAGGGATCCCAATAAGGAATGGCTACAATTGAGGTATTATGTGATAAGACAAGAAGTACAGCGGGTCATGAAATAATGGCCTAAAGAATGGAAGGTAACAGTAGTTTCCAAGAAGGTATCAAAAGGTAAGAAGAAAGAAAAAGTTGGTTCTTCACAGAAGTCAAATAGTCCAACATCGAATACAAGAAAGGAAAAAAAAACACATGAGGGAAATAGGGGGGAGCGAAATAGTTAGAAAACCAAGGAAGAATAACCCTATCCCCCAACCTTCAGCACAGGATAAGGAGTGCATAGTAGAACCTAATGGAGGATCCCAAAAAGATACAAATAATTCTATGCCAAACAAAATAGGAGGGGGAAGTCTCCCATATTTAGAGATACCAGTGACAACGAACCAAACATAAACTCTTCCATTGAAGAGAACAATTCTACACTCAGCTGGTCAACACAAGAAGATGAAGGAACATAAGGGAATTCCTTCACTCACATTGACAGAAGATGATGAAGAGTTGGTTGTAGAGAAAGTATAAGATCACGTAGTAGAGGCATGGTATGATGCAAAGAATCAAAGGGAAGAGATAGTCAAGAAGTCGAAAGAGGTTAAAGAGGAACTAGAACAACTACAACTCACTATAGCATAGAAGAAAGAACAATAGGTGCAAGAGATAACTTCTTAAGAAAGATCAGTTCCAACGCAGGAGACATTATAGATAATATCAATGGGGAGTGAAATTGTTTTCATAACTCAGGAGATGTTGTAGGTGGATGAGGAGACAATGTAGAAAACAATAAAGGACATAGACCATTTGGACTTGGCACTGCCAAAGTTTCCAACAAAGGAGTTGTATAAAATTCAAATCAGTGTCGCATAGGAGATTCATTCGAGGGAATGCGTAGATGTGACAAGTCTATAATTGGCCAATGAAGTAAATAGGACATTGGAGTTGAAAATAAATCAGGTTCATTTCGAGAGAGATACAATAAAGAAACAAAATGGAAGAATGGAGTAGAAGGTGGAAGAAGTGTTGAAAAAAATTCCTGACAGTGCGCAAGAAGGGGAAAGTTTACCTATAGAGGAGAAGATTGAGAAGATAACATAGGATATGGAGAACTATAGAAGCCACATTATAGAGTTGATGGAACTCCTAACATCTATCATGCTACCAGAGGTAAGAACACATAGGGAGAAAGAGTTTACAATTCATGAGGAGAGTATTTCGTAGAGAATTTAGGAAATCATAGAGTTGTACAACAAAATCACACAATTATGGACAAATTTGCAGGAGGATATAAAAATGAAGGAGCTAGACCAGAGAGGGGAAGATGCAAACACATCGCTACACGATTTAAAGAAGAAGAAAAACAATATGACAATCTGAGATAGATTAAGGAGTGTGCATGAACTGAAAAACTTACAGGCATGTTGGGCCCTTCATTTTTGGATTTGAAGCTATGCAAGAAGGAATACAGTCCCAGTTTTGGTTAGTTGCACAAGCTATAGAATAATATGGACAGTGGAGCAAGTAAAGGAACATAAATCCATTGTGAAAAGGGACAGTGCAACACTATCGAGGAAAAAGAACTTACAACAGAACAAGAAAGCATGTGATCCCAAAGCTAGAGGATCCCACTCATCCTATATATGAGATGTATATCATTGTAAAAGGGTTGGACTGAATATTGTTGATAGGTTAGGTTTTTTCTGTTGTTAGTCAGATGTTGTTGTTGGGTTTTCATTGTTAGTATTGAGTATGGATGGGTGTAGTTGAGAAAAGGTTTTGTGAGTGTAATTTGTATACAATCTTGGGAAAATGGGTAGATAGAGCTCTGTGACATGACTCCCAAACCAACATTTTGTAATAGAGTACATATTTGTACCTCTCAGATTGTATCTAAGAAGCTCTGTTAATAATATATACAGAAGGACCTTAAATTTTGAAATTACTGTGTCATTTTATGTTTATGCTTATGAATTGTATCTTTACAATACTTTTTTATGCTTGATAAAATAAATATGTTGTCTCTGTGTACAAATGCTTCTGCGACTTGAGTGTCTTTACTTCCAGGATGAATGAGTTCAGATATATTTGATATCTAGATTATCTTGTGCAAGATCATGGCGAATCTTGAAGGTTTTGGGAACCCACCTAAGTATCCTCCTTGCCCTTCCCTATATTTATGTATCGGTTTCGCTTCAGGTGAGACTTATTCTCTTTGGAGGAGATGAAAATTCCAACGCTCTAGAATACTTGGTACCTTTCATTGGTAACATGAGAAAGACCTTGGTCTGATCAATTCTGTGACAACAAAATGGTTTCGTTGTCAGGACCTGCGTTAAAAGGGAACCTGTGGGGAGAATTCTTCTGCAAATTCATAGATATGATATTCACTAGTGGTGGGAGAGAAATTGTGACACCTTCATAAGGAAAGAACCAGAGCTGAGAGGAAAATATGTAAAAGATACATGGGAGGTTGTATTTTACTCAGAAATATCTAGCGACCAATACGAGTTATTCTGGGTTAAGTTCCCGAAATAAATTTTCCACTGAATAGATAGGCTCCAAGAAGCTCCGGAATTCCAAGAATGAGTCAAGAATACCTGCACTTGGGATACATAAAATATCACAACACTTCATCATATGGATCGTCCGGTAACTCAAGTGATCGATTTTTGGGTCAATACAACATTAGAAGGATATGTTATTGAGTTTGTAGCTGAGAACCATCAATATTTTTCATGGGAAGAAGCAGATTTCAAGAAAGACACAAGGGGAAGAATGATGAGAGAAATCCCCTTGTGGATTAAGGTTTTCTTGATGGAGGAGCAGAAGTTGACTATGTCCCTGAGCATAAACACCCTCGCTTGGGGTGGGGTGAGTTTGGGGTGGAGTCAGGGCCCGAGAGAGGGGAGAGGGTTCTTTGAAAACTGGGGGAAGTAGAAAGAAATGGACTCAAGAGATGAGTGAGCCTTGAAAAGAGCCACCATAGTTGAGAAGTGGTGGCATGATAAGATAAAGAAAGAAACAAAATAGTTCGATAAGTTGCAGAGAGAAGTCAGACTAGGAGAAGTAGAGGAAGGACATATGGAAGAATTGTGAAAGATGAGAAGATAGGAAATATTGGCTAGTCAAAGATTAAGTGAGAGAGAAGAACTGAGAGAAAGAAGTCCCCAGGAGGGTGGACAAGAAGGAGAAGGTGTAGAAGCATGACAAAAGGAAGCCAACATGGATATTTAAGAAGAGAGAGAATATTCAACCTCGATGCCAGGAAAGATCAGGAATCCAGCCAAAGAAACCACTCCATAGCAACATTGGTTCTTATGCAAAGAAATCTAGAGGTGGGACTCTAGATGCAAATAAATTGGTTGAGTTCCATACTACCTTTAGAGGCCATGATTTGAAATGGTACATGAATTTTATTGATCCAGGAGTGTCAAGAATGGAAGGTCAAGAGTTCACACTTGACCAGGTATGGAGAAAATTCATAGCGAAGTTCAAGTTTCCTTAGTTAGAACAACAAGCTATGTCTAAGTTACGCAAAATTCAACAAAGGGAAGGTGAATCATCCTGGGAGTATAACCAAAAGTTTAAATATTCTATAGGGAGGTTAGTGCATCCAATTCATGAGGAAAATCAAATAGAATGGTATATCCAGGGACTGCTACCTCTGACATGGATTTCGTTAACGCAACAATGGATAGCTACTTTGATAGATGCCTTGGAACAATAAATAAATATTGAAGACATGGAAGAATATCTGGGGAGCCTAAGAGTGATGAGACCCCCAACAGACACAAATTTGGTGCAACTACAAGGGAAAATATGAGCGCTTAGAGACAAGATTCAAGAATTGATGATACCTAGGCCAGGACGACCACAAGTCTGGTGTACTAGATGTTACACAGAAGGAAATCTAGTGAATGAATGTCCATGAATTAGGGGAATGGGACCTCCTCAGAATCCAATGGGACCCTATCTAGGACCCACACGAGGAGTTGTGCAAGTATCTACAAATTTACCATTCCATACCCCAACCTTGTATCATTCTTTTCCAGGTAATCAAGAAACACCATCAGTTGAGTATTGTGAGATTTGTCAAATCCATGGGAATGGGCCAAGACAATGCCCAATTATTCATAATTATTCAATAGTACCGAATATTGTACATTGTAATTTGTTTGTATCTACCACACATGCTACAAAACAATGTAGAGCATTGGATGCACTTGCGGACTGACTGGATTGAACAACATTCAGGGTGAATGAAACCCCTCAGGGATCAGGAAGAGGTCGAGGAGGCAGAGTTGGAGGATAATTCATAGGAGGAAGAACCAAGGCAAGAGGACCAATTACATGATACAACTGTGATGAGAAAGGCAACATGGCTAGAGAGTTTCCTCATCCGAGGTGGCCTTAGTGCTCTCACTACAGAACCAATGGGCATGAAACTGAAGACTTCCCATAACTAATTGAAAAATGGGAAGATCGGGTATGAAAATGAGGAACCAACCTCATCATTTCAGAGATAAAGAGGATTATTAGAGGAAATTTTCCCAACCTTAATATCGTCACTTGAGGAGGAGAAAAGACTGGCACATATGCTGACAATTTACCTTAGATCCAGAAAGCAATGCCTAAGGAGGACAGGTATGATCCGATGAAACAAAACCTATTCTTTAAAAATTCCATAGAAGTATTTCAGAATATCCCTGGCCCTGAGATGCAAGAGAAACCCCCTCGGCCTATTATCTACCCTAAGATCGTGCAAATCTTTACTTCACCCCTACACCCAAAAACCTTGTAGTCCCGATGAGACAACCCGAGCAGTCACAAAATGTAGTTGACCTATGGTTTCAGCTATTTTCTGATATTCTTGGGAATGACTAGTTGAAAAAAAAGTTGTGCAATTCCCTATACCTAGTCCTACGAACTGAGGAATCCTAGAAACTAGAATAAGGACTAATATCCATGAGAAGAATACCCATAGAGTGCAGAGAAGGAAAGTATGAACTAGAAAAGAGTTTATATTAGTATCCCATCTAGATGAGTTTGAGATTAAGGATGTTATGTTAGATCTAGGATTTGATGTTAACATATTGTTGAAAAAAGACTTGGGAATCCTTAGGAAATCCCCTATTGACATATTCCCCAATCCATCTAAGAATCACCAATCAATATTGTATTTTCCCAATAGGAAGACTAGAGAATGTGGAAATAGATGTTGCGGGAGTGAAGACTGTAGCTTATTTTGAGGTGATCAAAATCATGGGGGATAAGGACCCTTATCTTGCACTACTTGGTATTTATTGGGATTATGACAACTATGCAGTTATTGACCTAAATAAAGACACTATGAAATTTGAGGTAGACGGAATAAAAGTGGTTCAACCCTTGGATCCATATGTAAGCCCTCGATACACAGAACCAACAGACAACAATATGGAGGGAGAAGACTTGGATCAGTTGTACATCGTAATAGGAGGAATGAGAGAAGACTACATAAATCCTATTGTTGATGGATCAGTAAGTTGGAGGAGCATACAATCAACGGACAAAGTTTCAAAACTGGTATTTGACAGTTGGCAGCAAGGCTCATATGAAAGATTTTCAAGAATATGTGCAACTGTTAGAGAAATTAGATGGGTTTGAATTGAGATTAGAGAACACCCGATATATAATGGTAATTCAGAACTTGATAATTTTCTGGTCAGCATGGAAGAAAATATAGTGAAGGATCAAACGATCTCATTGTTTGACGTAGCCCTCCAGGACACCCCTGCCAGATGGTGGAATAATCACAAAGATTCAATTGGGAACTGGGACTATGTAAAGCAAGCTATCCATCATATATTTCAAGATAAGGAGCAGCTAGAATCAGAGATGTGAACAAATTTCCAAGTTGCACAAATGTTCAATGAACAGTCTGATCCTAAAGCACATATTTAACAATGTGTGAGACAGTGGCAAGTTGCAAAAATAACATCTCTCTTATGGGTTCAAGTATTTCCCCATTCACTAGGTCTAATTCTGAAAGCTTGGTACATACATGAAGAAACCAAAATACATACCAACAACTGACAAATGTTGGAATATCAATTTTGCAAGGACTTATTGTTTACAAGTAAGTACCCTAAGCTTGAAGTAGTCCTACAAAGAATTAAAGAATTCCTTTTCACAGATAATGGTGAACAGAAATCAGACCTAGTGGTATGTGCAAAACATGCCCAAGAACTTCAGTCTAACCTTCACCTCAACTTGGACAAGAGACCTATAGAATTTTATAAGATCGAGAAGGAATTAGAAATCCCAGATGATTTAGAAGAATTGTGAAACTTATCCATTAAGGAAGAAAAAGGAAGAAAAGAAATCCAGAACATCATACCCATCCAGACTGATGGTTCTTATAATTATCCATTGAATTTGTGGAAAGTCAATATAGGAACCACAGAGAAACATAAGATAGCTATGGTAGGAGATTACTGGGATGAGCAAACTAGCCAAGAAATGCATAGCCTGTTGTGAGAGTATGAGAAATTGTTCCCAAAGACATTTTCAAAGATGAAAGGGATTAAAGGAGCTATGGGAGAGATGAAAATTGAACTAAAACTAACATCAAAGCCTGTAAGGCATAGACCATATCTCCTTAACCCCAGAGTAAAAGAGAAGATTAAGAGGGAAATAAACAAGATGCTGGAATATGGACTTATTTTTGTAGTGGAAGAAGCAGAATGGGTTAGCCCAATAATCATCCAGAGAAAGAAAGGAACATAGGACATTAGGGTCTATGTGGACTACATAAGCCTTAATTATTCCTATGTGCATGATCCTTTCCCAACACCTTTTACTAATGAGGTGCTAGAACGAGATGTGGGGAAAGAATCTTACTCATTTACAGATAGATTTTTTGGGTATCACCAAGTAAGGATTTAAGAAGAAGACAAAAGGAAGACCACATTCATAATAGGGTGGGGGTCATTTGCATACAATCTGATGCCATTCAGACTAAAGAACACCCCTGCAACTTTTTCCCGGATTGTAATAACAACTTTCCAAGAATTTATTCACAAGTTTATACAAGTTTATATGGATGATTGGATGGTATACAACTTACTCAAATAACATGTAGTGCTACTAAGTCTGATGTTTGACAGATGTAGATAATTATAGATATTGTTGAACCTTAGGAAGTGTATCTTTTGTGTGCCAAATGGGAATTTGTTAGGCTACATAGTATGCCGAGAAGGAGTACTCGTAGAACTAGCCAAAGTTGTGGTTATTGTGAAAATGCCACCACCTACGAGTGCTAAGAAATTGTGCTCCACGCTGGGGCACACAAGGTACTATCGCAGATTTATCATAAGATATGCAGACATTACTGCACCTCTGGAGAACCTACTAAAGAAGTCAAAAGTGTTCCAGTGGACCCCAGAGTGTGATAAAGTGTTTGATATACTGAAGGAAAATCTCAACACAACACCTATTTTGATATTTCCGAACTGGGAAAATGAATTTCATTTTCACATAGACACATCATGTATTGCCTTGGGAGCCATCTTAGCACAACAGGGAGGTAGATCCGTGGATCATCCTATCTACTTTGCTAGAAGGAAGTTTTCGTAATTTGAGAGCAACTATCAAACCACATAAAGGGAGGGTTTAGCTATGATTTACGCTTTGCAGAAGTTTAGACATTATTTGTTAGGTTCTCATTTTAGGTTCTTTACTGATCATTCTTCATTAAAATATCTAGTTAACAAACCTATTCTAGAAGGAAGAATTTGTCGATGGTTATAACGATTTTAGGAGTTTTCATTTGAGGTAATAATTAAACCTAGAATATGCAATGTAGGGCCTGATCACCTGTCTGGATTAGAGTTAGGAGAAAATGGCAGAGCAATTGATGATCAACTCCCAGATGTAGACCTATTCCAGGTTGAGGCCATAAAAGAATAATTGGAAGACATAACAGTCCTCTTAAGTACATGGGCCTTCCCAGAAACATACTCTACAACTCAAAAATATCATATGGTGGTTAGAGCAACGGACTATCAATTTATTGCAGGACAATTGTATAAGTTGGGACTAGATAGCATCCTCAGGAGATGTGTCTTAGATCATGAAAGACAAGAAATATTGTGGCAGTTCCACAGTGGAGTTATGGGAGGTCATGTTGGAGGAAAGGCCATTACACAAAAAGTCCTCCAAGTTGGACTATGGTGGGCCACACTCTTCAAGGATGCAAAGGCATATTCTATATCTTGAGATGTTTGTCAAAGACTAGGTAAGCCATCATGACGAGATGAATTGCCTCTTCAGCCAGTTTGATCTCTACAATCATTTGAGAAATGGGCGGCTGACTTTATTGGGCCGATCAACCCCACAGCTAAGCATTCAAAGGCTAGGTATATTATTACCACAATTGATGATCTTACACATTGGGTTGAGGTAGTAGTTATTTAGGATTGTTCGACTAATACTGTTTCTAGGTTCATTTTTTAAAATATTATCACTCAGTTTGGACGTCCTAGGAGTATGACCAGTGACCAGGGAGGTCATTTTATCAGTAGTACAATAGCAAATGTTACAACAGAATTCTCAATTCAACATCATAAAAGTATCCCCTACCACCTGCAAGCCAATGGAATAGTAGATTCGTTTAACAAGATCTTGGAGAGAGGATTAACGAAGGTTTTTTGTGAAAACAGGGAGTATTCGGATGAGAGAGTCCCAACTATTTTATGGGCTTACAGGACAACCATAAAGAAACTACACGTGTACACACCATTTCAGCTAGTGTATGGGAAAGAGGTTATGGTACCTGCAGAATTCATCACTTCGAGTTTATATATTGCATAGATTACACACATGTCATAGGATGAATCAGTTGTGCATAAGCTCATGGAATTACAATAACTTCAAGAGACCAGGTTTTTAGCAAACTTCCATCAGCCAGTTGAGAAAGAAAGGAAAAAATCTTGGCATGAAAAACACATTAAGAACAAAGTATTTTCGCAAGGAGACAATTTACTACTTTATGATAGTAGATACCAGAAGCATCCAGGAAATTTTTGCATGCATTGGTTGGGACCATTTATAGTTGTGGAGATCCGACATTCTGGAGCAGTCAGACTTGCGCAACTGGATGGTATGATGCAGCCAGGATGGGTGAACGACGCTCATCTAAAACCCTATATGTCTCAGAATTGAGTTGAAGGAGTCTTTATCTATTCCAAAGGATAATTTATAGTAGTTAGATTTGAGTTTTCCTTGCAATTTATGTGAATTCAGTTAATAATGTCGAAGAGTGCATTGTTGCGCCACGACACATAGTTCATTTTTTATTTATTTTTTGTTTAAGTGTTGTTTTGATGCAGAACTGCTTAATTAGTGACGTAGGATCATAAGCATCAAGAACCTATTAATGATAGTCATTAATATGATGGGGACCCCTTTGTGGTCGGAGGAAGAGTGAATCCAGACACAATCTGATTCCATGTGCCACACAAACCCAATCCAGTCATAGCATTTATTACCACTACAGTAACACTTCTGAATTCTTTTAAACCATAAAGTCGTGATACACGAATATGCCATCGGTATTTGCACCAAGATTCTCATTTGTTAAATGTTAAGGTATGGCGTCGGCCACGTCCTTGACCAACTTGCAAAGTAAATGACAAGATCTCCCAATAGATTTACCCTATTAACCAGTCCGTTCGGACAACTCAAATCCAAGTTGTGTATATAGGGTAATGATGAATAAAAATTATTACAGAACTTGCCAGCTAAGCCCGAGTATAATTATCTAAGAACTCGGTGTAGGAAGCATTGTTTCCCTGAGATAACTTAGCAATTTGCGAATTCTGAAGCGTGAGAAAGCCTATGTAATCCCTCTGCCCTCAGTCGTGATCCCCAATCCCTGTTTCACCTACGGAATTTGTTGATAGTTCAGACTAACAATGATGAGAGATACAGGGAGAAGAAGCATCATTTTGAAGCATACAGTACCATATGAGACCTATGACCCCCTTGTCGATATCATGGGAGACCTAAAGGGGAAGGTCGAGTAGGTTAAGCTCCTCAACCTTGAACTGAAATACCAAGTTATGTTCCCATAGATGAATATAGATGTCTTTTGGAGTGTTGATCCAAACAAGTTGGGAGGGATGCAGTTTGTGCCAAATCCTAAGTTTATCAATCTGTTCAACTCTACCATCATGAACCTCAGTGATTTGCAAGTTTTCGACACCACTGGGGAAGTTGTGAGGTGTACCAAATTTCTCACCAGCAAGGTACACAATATAAGCCTGTGGTTGGATAGGAGATATCCAATTCATGCATAGGACATCCACCAGCTTACATGACTATCCATCGAAGGCGTGGATGTGTCCAAAGGTTTCCAAGGTACTAGTAAGCATGACAAAAATATGGGGGAGCCCAGTCTATATGAGAGGTTCCATACACA
>SNQJ01S0003392.1:34045-54844 GCA_010110895.2 Picea sitchensis | reverse complement strand
TTCTTTGAACTCAATCTTGGGAGTATGGCCATAGATGAATATGAACGAAGGTTTTTAGAACTGTTGAAGTATGTTTCTTTCATCAGGGATGAAACAGTTAAGATGAAAATGAAGGTATGTTTCTTTCATCAGGGATTTCCATCATTCATCAGTGACAAAATATAGTATGATTATCCCAAGACATTGGAGGAGACCATAAGGCGAGCTAAATGCATATATGATCAACAAAAAGAAAGACCAACTTTCCAAAAAGATTGGGAAGACAAGAAGAAATTCAAGGTGGATCAGAGGAAGAAGGGAACTAAGCCACCATTCTTTAGAAATAATACTCAGGGACAACCAACTTCTATAGAACCCAAAATGATTGAGATAGGGGGTCAAAGGCCAAGGAAGCCACCTATTCAATGTTGGGGTTGTAAAGGAGATCATATGTTCATAGATTGTCCTCACAGAGGTGAAAAAGGGAGGATTGTTCACAATGTACAACAAGATGAAACAATGGAGGACATGGGCATAAATGTACCAAGGATACATGCATCCCTAGACAACAAGCAAGCAGAGTATCGATCACATATGATTGAAGTGGAAGGTATGATCAACAACCAAACCATTGTTATTTTAATTGATTCGGGATCTAGTCATATTTATATAGATCCTAAGATGATGGAAAGTTTGAATTTGCCAAGAAGCAATAATGGAAAATCTCGGTTGGTGCAGCTGGCTACCAGAGCCAAAAGAAAAGTTAATGATATGGTTAAGTTATGTCTTATGGACATGAATGGACTAAACACCAGGGCAGATTTGAAAATATTTCCTTTAGGCTCCTATGACTATCTAATTGGGATGGATTTGTTGGATCAACATAATTATATCCTAGACTATCATAAAAAGGCATTCACTTTCTTAGATGAGGAAGGGAACCTAAGGAGAGTGAAGGGAATTCCCAGGGAAGTAACCATCAAAGAAATTTCAGCATTGCAGCTGAAGAGATGTTACAAAAATGGGTGTCAAATATTTGTAGCTCATATGGAAGAGACACCTAAAGACAAAGTTTCAAATTTGGAAGATTATGCAGTCCTAAAAGAGTTTGAATATGTGTTCACGGAGGTATCGGGACTACCCCCAAAGAGAGATATTTATATCTCTATAAATTTAATTTCTGGAGCAGCTCCAGTGTCAAAGACTCCTTACATAATGAGTACACCAGAGCTGAAGGAGTTGCAAATGCAACTTGAAGAAATTATGAAGAAGGGGTATATACTACCAAGTGTGTCACCTTGGGGTGCCCCAGTCTTGTTCATGAAAAATAAATATGGGACATTAATATTGTGCATTGATTTCAGATAGTTAAATAAAGTGACTGTAAAGAACAAATATCCTCTGCCAAGGATTGATGATCTCTTTGATCAATTGAAGTATGTGAAGACATTTTCAAAGATAGATCTTAGATGAGGATACCATCAGGTAAGAATTAAGGAGGAAGATATCATCAAGACCTCCTTTAGGACAAGGTATGGTCATTATGATTTCACAGTGGTGCCATTTGGGTTGTCAAATGCACCAGTTGTTTTCATGTGCTTAATGAATGGTGTTTTCCGAGAATGTTTAGACAAGTTTGTCATTGTATTTTTGGATGGCATTCTTATATATTCTAAGTAAGTGGAAGAGCATGAACACCACTTGAGGATGGTGTTGCAAGTATTAAGGGAGCATCAGTTGTATGCCAAATTGATCAAGTGCTCATTTTATCAAAAGCAAATTCATTATTTGGGACATATCATTTCAAAGGATGGGATAATAGTGGATCCTGAGAAGATAGAATCCATTAGAGAATGGTCAGTGCCAAATAATGTGACATAGGTCAGATCATTCATCGGCCTTGTAGGATACTATAGGAGATTCATTGAAGGATTCTCAAATATTTCACATCCAATCACTTCCTTACAAAGAAAGGGTGTGAAGTTTCACTGGACATTGGATTGTGAAAAGAGTTTTCAACACTTGAAACAATTATTAACAAGTTCTCCAATAATAAGGATTGAAAACCCAAATGAAGACTTCATTGTATGCACAAATGCATGTAAAGAAGGACTTGGTGGAGTCCTCAGTCAAAATGGGTTTGTTATATGTTATGAATCAAGGAAGTTTAAGGAGCATGAAAGACACTATGCCACTCATGATTTGGAGTTGGAATCCATACTACATGCCGTGAAGAAATGGAGACACTAACTCATGGGGAAAAGGTTTGAGATGAGAACATACCATAATGGTCTAAAATATTTATTTGATCAACCAACTCTAAATGCTAGACAAAGAAGATGGTTAGAATTTTTAAGTGAATATGAATTTGATATAAATCATATCAAAGGGAAAGAGAACACGATGGTTGATGCAATCAGTAGAAGAGTGCATTAATTTCATGATAAAACCATTATCATGTACCAATCATATTTGAAACATAGAATTATAGAGGCTGCAAAATTAGATTTGCAATACAAGGAATTAGTGGCAAAATTACAACAAGGTAATTTGCAGTAGAAAATTGAAGAATACAAGCTAGATAATGATGAAATTCTAAGGTACAGAGGAAGAATTTATGTACCAAATCCCTAGGAATTGAAAAATATGATATTGAGATAAATGCATAATGTACCTTATGATGGGCACCCAAGATATCAGAAAACTATTGCAGCTCTCAAAAGCCAATATTATTGGCCAGACATGAAGAAAGAGGTTGTTGATTTTATTGCCAAATGTTTGGAATGTAAAAAGGCAAAGGTTGAGCATAGACATCCATCTAGTTTCTTACAACCATTACCCATTCCTAAGTGGAAATGGGAAGTTGTAACAATGGATTTCATCACCAAACTGCCCAGAAAAAACAAGCAACATGATTCTATCATGGTAGTGGTGGATAAGCATACTAAAGTTGTCCATTTTATTCCAGTTAAGCTCACTCACAAGGAAGCCAACATTGATGATGTTTATATGAAATAAATTACTCGATTACATGCCATACCCAAGACCATTGTGTCTGACAAAAAATTTACCTCAAATTTTTGGAAGGGATTATTTAATGGATTTGGAACAAATTTGAATTTTAGTACAACTTATCATCCATAATTATATGGAGAAACAAAGGGGGTGAATCAAGTGATTGAGGATATGTTGAGGATGTATGTGATGGATAAACCATCAAAATGGGAAGACTACCTACACTTGGTAGAGTTTTCTTACAACAATGGGTACCAAGCATCTCTAAAGATGCGCCCATTTGAAGCACTTTATGGAAGAAAGTGAAACACACCGGCAAGTTGGGATAACCCAGCAGATAGAGTAGTGGTTGGGCTAGATTTACTCAGGGGAATGGAGGAGCAAATGTTGAAATAAAACAAAATCTAAAGGCTTCCCAAGACAGGAAGAAAAGATATCATGATAAGGTTAGAACTCACAGGGAATTTAAAATTGGGGACCATGTATTCTTGAAAGTGAAGGCCAACAGAAGTTCCCTAAAGTTGGGAAATTGTTCCAAGTCGGCAACTCACTATTGTGGGTCGTTTGGAATCCTAGAGAGGACTCATCCAGTAGCTTATATGATTGCATTTCCTGCATCTATGTCTGTTCATAATGTATTCCATGTATCATTTATTAAGAAATATATACCTGATGCTAATCATGTTATTGAATAGAATGTGATTCAGGTGGAGTAAGAAGGCGCTTTTCAAGTGCATCCGGTACGCATTCTGGATCGAAAAATCAAACAGCTCCGAAATTGATCCATAGGGATTGTAAAGGTCCAATGTACCTTGTACAGTCTTGAGGATGCTACTTGGGAGCATGAGGAGGCAATGCAGGCAGAATACCAGCATCTTTTTGAGGATTTTTGAAATTTTGTTCGATATGTGTGTACTTAATGCACTAAGGACAGCGCATAATTAAGGGGAGCGGATTGTAATATCCCTAGGTCGAACCTAATTGTAAATGTAAAATGAAAATGTACTTAATATGGTGAGTTGTTTGATATTATTTTGTATGCACCTTTCATGGCATAGTGCGTGCATGTAATGCGCAGTGAAATGATGAAGTGTGCACATTCCAGGATACTGTGCACACCATCTTAAGTGTGCACGATATTGAGGCCAACAATCCTTTGTGTATATGTTATGTTATATAGGCTAGTGAGTCATTTTGTGATGATTAGGCTGGAGAGCCTAGATGTTAAAGGCCAGTGCTCCTATTTTTATATATGTCTCATCATTAATATAAAATACATAGTTGCGCGTAGACCGACCACGATAAAAGAGATGGGGGACTAAACTCCACTAGTTAGGGAAAGGGAGGGAATAAAAGTTAAGGAAAAGTGATAAGATAAGGAGCTTGAGACAAAAAGGAATATTATATTAATATTTCTTAAAGTATACAGTATGGATAATTATTTTATCCTAAGTTATAATGATAGGGACAAGTGGGCCAAAGTAGCTCCCAACATGACAAGTGTCAAGTTGGGGACATGCATACATATTGTTTGGAATTAGTTTATTTCCCATCATTCTTTCCATCATTCAACCATTCCTTCCATCATGCAGCCATGATTCCATGACCATTTTTCACTCACGCAGTCAGTTATCCTTCATACCTTCCTATCATTGTACCAAAACTTGTATCCATAACCATAACGATTTGTGTAGTTGTTTAGCTTGGGAAATGGACTGAAGAAGCGGGTTGTCAGGCCCGTGGGATATTGAAGGTAGTGTTGGAAGGAAACAATGCTCAATCAACACTACACAAGCACACAACCGAGTGCACAAAGATATTTCGTGAAGTCAGCGACTGGATGGGAATTAAAAATATGGAGGAGGTGGGAACCATAATATAGTTACTCAATGAAGAAGTTGTGATCATCATGGACTCGTAGGAGAAACAAGAGAATTTCAATAAAATTCACCAAGTGGATAATGAGTTGAATGCTTTGTTTGAAGCGTAATCTATAGCTAAGAAGGAGTTGCGTGAATTTTGACCTGTCGTTCAGACTATGTATATGAAAATGCATTAGGTAGATGCTACATAACTATGAATGGAACTCTTTGGTCGCATCCAAGCCCAAAGGTTGTATCACATATGCGACTCAACAGTTTGTCACTGAAGCCTCACCCCTTGCTAGGAAGTGGCAGGATAAAATTGGGAGTATCTAGGAAGTCAGGAAGCGGGCCTTAAAGATGGTACCATATTTGGTCCCTTCATTTGAAGAGGTAGATAAAGAGAAAGAGCAAGAATAAGATGAAAGTAAAGTAGAGAAGGAGTACAAGGGAAAGCAAAAATTACTCCTAGACTCCATGAAAGAGCTAAGTACTTGACTTGAGGGTGATTCAAGGATTGTGGTCGGAGCCTGTTGGGCCCTTAGTTTTTGGATTTGAAGCTACACAATATGGACTACAGTCCCATTTTTGGTTAGTTGTGCAAGCTACAGAAGAAGTTGGACAGTGGATCAAGTAAAGGAAAATAAATCATTTGTGAAAAGGGACAGTGCAACACCATCGAGGAAAAAGCAGCTACAACAGAAGAAGAAAGCATGCGAGCCTAAACCTAGAGGATCCCACTCAACCTATATATGAGATGTGTATCATTGTAAAAGGGTTGGGTTGGAAATTTTTGATAGGTTGGGTTTTTGTTGTTGTTGGGTTTTCATTGTTAGTGTTGAGTATGGATGGGTGTAGTTGAGAAAAGGTTATGTGAGTGTAATTTGTATACAATCTTGGGAAAAAGCGTAGATAGAGCTCTGTGACATGAGTCCTGAGAAAGAAGTTTGTAACATAGTACAAATTTGTACCTCTGATATTTTATCTGAGAAGCTCTGGTGATAATATATATATAAGGACCTTAAATTTTGAAATTACTATGTCATTCTGTGTTTATGCTTATGAATTGTATCTTTACAATAATTATTTGTGCTTGATAAGATCAATATGTTGTCTCTATGTACAAATTCTTCCGCGACTTGAGTGTATTTACTTCCAAGATGAATGAGTTCATATTTTTTTTGTAGTTAGACTATCTTGCACAAGATAATGGTGAATATTGAAGGTTCTGGGAACCCACCTAAGTATTCTCCTTGCCCTTCCCTATCTTTTTGTCTTGTTTGTGCTTCGGGTGAGACTTATTCTCTTCGAAGGAGATGAAAATTCCATCTGTCTAGACTAATCAGTACCTTTTGTTGGTAACCTAAGAAGGACCCTGGTCTAATCAATTCTGTGCCAACAAGGCATAATTGAAGATCATACAAGCATAAAATTGGGCAAGGAAGGAACAGTTGGAGCCACTTCAAGAAAGCATAGATAAAATGATGACAATGATTGATGCAGATAAGGGTCATATTACATAGTTTGGATTGGAGAATGAAGAACTGTTGAAGTAGCCTATCATCGCGTAGACTATGGAAAATGTAGCAGAGAAGAGTGCACAGGTAAATTCTAAAGCTGAATACATTTCAGGTAGGTTCCAGGAATTGGAGAAGTTGGTGCAAGATGCACATGCTACCTGAGTGGCTCGAGACGAGCCGCATGTGAGTGTGTAGGCCATTTTGGGGAACAATTCAACAATCAAGTAATAAATTTAGAAAAGGTACCAAAAAAGAAGAACGTGCTAGATAACAGGGAAAAGAAATGTGAGGAAGTAGGAAAGTCATATGAAGAAGGATGCAGATCAACCGTGTACAGGAATTTAGAAAGTGGAAAATCCTAACTCACTTAGGGTTAGTGGTTTAGGGTTTTGGACATTGTTGCAATGTGTTTTAACCCATTTTTGTAGAATAATGTGTGTTGTAATATCATAGGAGATCAATTATTTGTGAGAGAATGATTTGAGTGACCCGGTTATTGAAAGTTGTTAGTTTTGGTTGAGAGTTTTGGAGCTAATAGAGGGATGATCTTTGAGTTAGTTTTTGGAGACAGAATTATGCATTGTAATAGAGGATAAGGTTGCAAGATGTGGAGCTTCTTGGGACCTTGTCAGCCTCACGTTTCTCACTTATGACTGCTCATGTAATGCGTGAAACGCAATAAATTGATGAAGATGAATAAAAGAGTGAATAATGTCATATCTTTGTGGACGTAGCCCAGGGAGGGTGAACCACGGTTAAACGTTTTGTCTCTATGTGGAATGTTTGCTTTAATTTTGTTAGTTATGTGAATGAATGAATTTGTAGTAGTAAAATGCATCGTGCACTAGAACAATTATGATATTTACTGCAAAATGAACTGAAATGAATGGGAATGGTTATTGAATGGTAGATATGAATGTAATGATGTGTTATATTAATATATATGATGAATGTTGAAGTAAAAAGCATGAATAACATCCCCAAATCAACATCTCTTCCAAGGATGCAGGCATCTGGGTCCTGCAATCACCCTTAAATCCATCTCAAATGAGACTTCATTGTGCACTCTATGCATGGTGTTGCCTTATGGTCTCCAGAAGGGCCGATGGTTTGCAAGGCTTTTTTGGAAACCAAAAGTAGAACCCAAATCAGCCCAAACTTCCAACATGTGAGAATATTCAAATTTTTCAAGATTTGAAGATTACTATTGATAGATGTGTTTTTCATTCATATTTTCATGCTACATATATGGATGATGTGGATATTGTTCTTGGATATCCTTGGATGGAATCAATTGGTATAGTTAATATTAATGTGAAAAATAAGTTTATGAAGATTTAGTATAAGGAAAATAAAATCACATTGCAAGATATCCCTCTTACTAAATAAGAAGGTCCCAAGGCGGCACAAGAAGAAATGATTATAGATAAACTCATTGTAGAACCTACAAATGCATCAAATGGATATTCTAATTTTGAATCAAAAAATGAATCTATATAATCACCCAAAGGAAAGCCTAGTAAGAGCATAGAAATGAACAAGAATATACAAAGCTACATTCCTCAAAGGAACCACAAGTTGGAGAACCAAACAAAGAAGAACAAATAGCTAATTTTGTTGCATATTACCACCCACACCACCCAAAGAAACAAATTTCATCAAGGAAAGGTCATGAGCATAAACAAACTTACTATGGATCAACATGGAACTGAAAAGTCACCTAGTACAAAGGTACATGGAGGACTAAAAACAATGAATGGAGATATCAAATTATCACAATGAAAACAATGAACTAAAGGAGAAACTAGAATTGATATCGAAGTGGCAAGGCCATAGTTGGACCCCATATCCTCATTTTGATATGATAGGTAGATTCTCGTGGTTTATACTAGGTGACTAAATTTCTCACTAGATCATATTATATAGATTCTACTCATGTTTCGAGGATGAAACATGTGAAGGGGAATGGAAAATAATGTTCCTAGGAAGGATAATATGGAGTACCTAGGGAGGTACCTAAGGGTAATAATTTATATAATATAACCATAAATCCTTGAATAAGAAGCAATTGGTAGTTGGTGGGTAACAAATAGGTCCACTAGGTAGCTAAAGGAAATGAATATAATAATGAGGGGTAGTTGGAATAAAACCATAACAATACTCATGAGAAAGTACAAATACATATGAGTATCATTGTATTGAGATATTTTGGACATTGAGTATTGTATTGTAGCAAGTATGGCTTGTGGAGTGGCTCCTTACATAAGCAGTATTTGATGGTGTTACCCTACCTTAAGGGTTATCTTCATATCTTGGTGTTATTCTAGCATGGATGTATTTTAGTATTTATGGATTTAATTTTTTATTCTCAAGATACATGTTCATCTTTTATCTACTAACTATCAATGTTTATTACAAGTGCTATCAAAACTCTTTCTTGGGAAAAAAGTGGAATAACTATTTTCCTTTTTAAATATTTTTCCAGGGAAAAAGAGTGTAGCTTCATTTAGATCCATTTCTAAAAAAAAATGTGCAAAGTCTAAAGAAACCAATTGTAGATCTGGGTTTCTTTAAAAAAAAAATTAAAAAGAAACAAAAAAAAGTTCAAAACAAATTCTGAAAACTGAAGACATGAGTGATTTTAAATTAGTTATTTTAGGGTTTTTCCAATGACAGTCATGAGTATTGCAGAGTAGATATATTTTGATAGAGTCCTCAAATTTTTACTAGATTAGTGAATATAGATGCAGAGTGGTAGTGGCATTTAATAATTGTGGTCATAATAGAGATTACAATCAATTTTAAGGGATTTATGGTTATTTTAAATGTCACCTCAAAACCCTATATTGGGGGAGAGAGGGAGAGATGCGTATGAGAGTGTAAGCATATGCGCATGAATGAGAATTGAGGTTATGGAAATATCTTGAATGTAATAGTCAGCTAGAAAGAAATAAGATGAATAAATAAGGAGTTTAGAGAGGATATTGTGTCTTATGTTATTACTTGTCTTTGTGCGTTCATGAATGGTGATATACTTCGCAGAATGGATTTAGTCTATGGATTGGTTATGATGTAATGTTCATGTATGGTTGTGATAGTTTAGGTAATAATAAATAACGTACATAAGTTAAGATCCAGAAGAATGATTCACGCATTAGCCTCCCTTTCCCTTACTGTTGCAGAAACCTGGTTCTTGCAGCCCCAATAGATACCTCGGGTAATACTTCATCGGTGCAAGAAGGTGAAGCTGAAAGGGCCAGTATCTTGAGGCTTTTGTTGGTCATATTAAAACCAAACCTTGGGTCTCATAACCCCTGTGTAAACAATATGCATCCAACAAGGACCAACATGGAACTAGAAAGGAACCAAATATAGAGGTACATGAAGTAATAAAATCAATGAATGGATATATCAAAGTAGAAAAATGAAAACAAGGAACCAAAGGAGCAAGTATAATCAAGATTGAGGTGGAAATGATATAGTTGGACCCCATGTCCTAATATCTCTAGGATAGTTGAATGATCTTGGTTGATACTAGCTGACTACATTACTTAGTACATAGTACTATATGTATTCTACTCATGTTTCGAGGATGAAACATGTGAAGTGGAATGGAAATTAATTTACCTAGGGAGGTATAAAAGGGTAATAATTGATGTAATATGACCATAAATAATGAAATGAGGCCCAATTGGTAGTTGGTGGATAATAAATAGGCCAACTAGGTAGTTAAAAGGAGTGAATATAATAATGAGGGGTAGTTGGCATAGACCCCTAGGAATATTCATGAGAAAGTAGAAATACATATGAGTGTGATTATATTGAGGTATGTTGGATGTTGAGTATTGTATTGTAGCAAGCATGACTTGTAGATAAATTCCATCCATAAGAAGTATTTAATAGGGTTACGCTATCCTAAAGTTCTCTCTATATCTTGGTGTTATTCCTTTGTTGATGTATTTTGGTGTTTTTGAAATTAAGGGTTTATTCTCAAGTTAGGGGTTCATCTTTTCTCTATTATCTATCCAAATTTACTACACTCAAGCTAACTGATGCACGACACATTGCACTCATTATGCATCTCAATATGTACCAATTTCAATAATATAGATGTATATTTTCAAAGTGGAGGTTTCCCTTCCTTGAAGGTTTCTCTACTATTAACCATGACATTCTCTTCTCTTGTGGCCTTGGTTCTTTCTCTTTGGTGTTATATGTTTTCTTGCAAATTGGTCACCACATGTCTAATGGAGGATGTTGTGCAACCTAATTTGACCCATGATGTGCATAGGTAATTGCAAGCATTACACAATTTGCCTCTTGTTTCTAGTTCATAGTTTAGTTATTCTCTATTAATGGTTAAATGTTGGTTTTTCTAGTTTAACTACTAGTTTTTTTAGTAGTTATATTTCTCCAGTTTTTGTAGTCCAATTTTTTATTATTATTGGTACCTAGACTTATCACATTTTCTAGAGATTTTCAAACTCCTAGGAATTTATCATTTACAATTGATTGATAACCCCTTTCCATGCTATTGCAACTAGTAATTTTCTGATCTTGGTATTGTTGGATTTTTGGTAGCCAACATGGCATGCTTCTTAGATAGATATTTTCTTAGATTAGTGTATTTTCTCATGTTCTATTAGATAGATATTGTTTTCTTCCTAATACCCAACATTCCCTGATTTTCATCCATGGTTTCTTGTTGAACTTTATTTCATTTTGTATGCCTTTCTTATTATCATGCACCTTTATGAGGCTAAATTGGTTTTCCACTAGTGTCATTAACATTTACATGAGATGTCACCATGATGGATTTTATCTTTCCACATGACATATTTTCATCCTTATTTTGATGCATTGGTTCTTTCCACCACTTATATATAGGCTCTGGGATCCCCTATCCTAGGGATAACTAAGGAGATCACATCTCAAGGCCTACAGGTCCTAGACATAGAATATCGAGAGCCAACAGACTTGAGCATGGCCCTGGAGGGCCCCTATTTTCTTAAGTGTAGTACATTTATCACCAGCAATAGTATCCATCCCACCAGCTTGGTCCTGAAGTAGCAGTGGGTCTTGCTCCATGAGGTAATGAGTTTGGGTATCATGGTATGTATGACTCTAATTTTTCAAGGACTTGAATATTATGTATTGAATCCTTCTTCATTTCATGACGTTTTCTTGGAAATTATTCTTTTTTCCTCGTTCATACCTGGAAGGGTAACATGGTGCCATAGTAAGTTGATTTCCCTTTAGGATAGGCTCCTACTGGGTGGTTCTGTGAAAGGTCATCGTTCGTCCCCTCCATACTTACCATTTTCCATATTTATTCCTTCCATCTCCCCTATACTTGTTTGGGAATTGGGATTGTCTACACTAAGAAGGGTTGTACCTTTCCTTGTGGGAATAAGGGGCTAAAGGCCCAGAGGGTAAAAGTAGCTGGAAAGAGTTAAAATCCAATTTTGAAAAACATTTGAGATGCTTCGCCCAGGGATCCCTGAGAAAGAAATAAAAATCTTCTCAGTAAGAAAAGGGGACCCATAAGATATATAAACACTCAAGGTACTAGTTTATGCATAGGAGGTCTCATCACGAGCCGACCTATTATGACCATGGGAATGTAAAGGTCTGACACTAACACCTATCTGGTGACTAAACTAGGGTAGTGGATCTTGGTGGCATAACCAAGATAAATGAGGTCTCATCACGATCCAAGCTTCTCATTTCCATAAAATGTTTGTGGATAACGCTGCCACCTATGGTCATCAAGCCAGGAGAGCGGCCCTCAACTTTTCCCTTGAAGCACAAAAGAAAAATATCAAAATAAATAAATATAAGAATAAAAGGAAACGAATGGGCTCAGAAACAATTGCATTTATGACAAGGTTCACATCACCCTCTAAAAAGGCACCCATGTTGGCACAGGGGCATACCCAAGGTTCATCTCTAACAACGCACCAACAAGCCCTAACTACTAGCACTTTCGAAAACACCTACGAAGCAGATGCAGTCTCACCCAAAGTAGCAATAGGGGGTTGCCAAACACATGCGTCTACAACTAGAGAAAATGTAAAGTGGATCTAGGGCAACAACACACAACCACCTACTTATTATTTATCTTCCTTAAACCTACTACACAAGATATATATCAGATCTAACACAGTAATGTAATAACAACATAACAGGAAGTAAATATCATAGCATCACACATAACAAAAGATCTTTGTGGTTCACCCTCTCTCTAGGGATACGTCCACAAAACTATTCTTCTTGATATATTAAGATGAAAGCATATAGTTCTATCTGCGCTCTTAGCTTGCAGATCTTCTCTCCTTCTCTCTTCTCTCTATCCCCCTTCCATGTGCACCCAGCAACAGGGTTGATCTTCACACCTAGATGAATATCTTACAATACCAGAAGGCTCTCACACACAACACGTCTCTCTCTCACAACAATAATCACTCATAACATCAACCAACTCAAAACGAACCCATCCCAGTTCTTCTTGACCTTTATTTATACATTACAATAGCTCACCGAAAACCTTAGGCTGAAACCTAGGCGTCCAAAACCCTAGTTGTCTAAAACCCTAGGTCAACTTGACTTGAGTTTTCAGGGCTTCACCAGCCTCTCTCTCCTTCTTTCCATCATGATGCTCTGAAGGATTTGTTGATGTATTTTTCCGCTTGTCGAGTTGTTCATGATCCATATTCCTTGTTGATCTGTCATCCTTGATATCCTCGTCCAATGACTTTCTTTCTCTTACTTCGCTCCATATTTTCTTCTCTTTTTCTCACTTCAACCTAATATCAATCATTGTGTCTTCCATGAAATTCAAATTTTTCCTTTCTTCCTTAATATTCACTTACTTTCATAACCAAGGGCCAACAGTCCCCCAACACTCACATGTGACTCGTCCTGAGTCACTTTAGATATGAACCTTCTAGTTCACTTCGACTTTAGACTGCATAGGGCAGGCTATGCTTTCTACTCTATCCATCCCTTCCTTGTGCAGATTGTCTTTTTTGTGTCTGGTACCCAATTTCAACTGCACCTGGTACCTAGACCCTTCTTCTCTTGATTTTAATGAGAGTTGTGAGGCAGTTGGTTGTCATAGTACAATTTCAACTGCACCTGGTACCTAGACCCTTCTTCTCTTTATTTTAATGAGAGTTGCGAGGTAGCTGGTTGCCATAGTACAATTTCAACCGGCTTCCATTCAATAAACCTTCCTTCCATTCCCCCTTCAAAGTATTCAATTACGTATCTCCTCCTTTGGTAACATAAGCAACCTTTTATGGCCCTAGCCAATGTGTTCTGAACTTCCTTGGATGCTTCATGAAGTTGTTGTCATATACCAATACCAGATCTCCCTATTTAAAGGCTTTTTTCTTGATGTGTCTGTCATGGTAGGCCTTTTCTCGTTCCTTCTATACATGCTGATAAAATCTTGCAATAAGCCTGTCTTCCTCTAGTTCGATCAATGGCCCGAGCCTCTCTTGAATAGTGCCAGTGTCATCCATATTTTTGAATGTTTCGATTCTTAAGATAGGAACTAAATATTCCATATGGACAACTACTTCTAGACCATAAACTAGCTTAAAGGGAGTCTGCATTGTCAGTTTCTTGCAATTATTTCTATAGGCCCATAACACTATTGGTACTCTCAAATCCTATTCACCCCTATTTATGCCGCAAATATTCATCAGCGTTGACTCCAAGATCTTATTGAATGCTTCGACCATCCCATTCGCTTGTGGATGATATGGAGTACTCTTCTGATGGTGGACTTCAAATTCCTGAGTCAAGGCTTCGAGGGTCTTATTAATAAAATGTGTACCTTGATCTCTCATAAGGGTCTTCAGGCATCCAAAATTGGTTATGATGTCATCAAATATGAATTATGCAGTTGTAGTTTCACTACAATCCTTAACTTCTCTTGCTTTGGCCTATCTAGTCAAGTATTATGTCATAGTGAATATGTATGTGGCTCCTGTGCACTTTCTCAGTGGGTTAATAGGTCCTACGAAATCAATTTCCCATTTCTCAAATGCTTGCAAGGTTAGTTGCGGTGCTAAATGAATCTCATCTCTTCGAGAAGGCTTTCCAAATATCTGGCATACATCGCAGGATTTATAGTATTCCTTGGCATCTTTATGTAAAGTAGGCCACCAGAGACCAGTTCTGAGAATATTCTGCGTTGTTTCTTTTCCTGCATAGTGTCCTCCTACGATGCCTTCATGTTCTTCTGCCAAAATCAATGGTATTTCTTCCTCCATAACACATCTCCTCAAGATATCATCAGGTCCCATATTATATAGTTGTCTAGCTATAAGTGAAAAATCCACAATATGAACTACCAGTTGTTTCTTTTGAATAATTGTTTATTCACTAGGTACCATTCCTATTGACAGGAACTGGACTATCTCCTCTAAGTGATCATCAACCTTTCTGATGGCCAGAAACTGTGCATATGGAAACATATCCTCCAAAACAATAGGTTCTTCTCCATGTTCCAATCTAGACAAGTGATTGGGTCCTTTGTTCATTCTCCCTAGTTTGACCACGATCTCAAAATCATATTCCTAGAATAACAATAGTCATCTACATATCCTTCCCCCCAACACTGTCTTGTTGATTAGATATTTTATTGTAGAGTGATCAATGAACATCTTAAAATGTCCTCCGATCAAATAGTGATGAAACTTTTGCAGTGCATACACCATGGCTAAACCTTCTCTTTCAATGGTGGCGTAGTTTATCTCAGTTGTAGATAATTTTCTACTAGCAAAAGGTAACGGATGATCAATATATCCTACTTCTGGTTGTGCTAAAACAGCTCCTAATGCAATAGAGGATGCATCAACATGCACATGAAACTCCTTATTCCAATACGGGAACACCAGAATAGGCGCAATAACCATTTTCCGTTTCAGTGTGTCGAATCTCTGCTCGTATTCTTCTGTCTACTGGAACTGACAATATTTATTTAAAATATTCTCAATGGATGTTGTGATCCGTGCATATCCTTTCATGACATTTTTGTAGTATCCGGTGTGTCCCAACGCAGTGTGCAGTTGTCTGACTGAAGTAGAATGGGGTAAATCAACTATAATGGCAATCTTAGATGGATGTACCAGTAATCCCTTCTTACACACTATATGGCCTAGCAACACTCCAAAGGGTGAGAAGAAGATGCACTTCTTCAGGTTCAGGGAAATCTGACATTTCCTGCACTTATCCAACATTAGTCTTAAACATTCAATATGATTTTGCAATAAGCTAAAAATAGTCCAATCATCAAAATATGCTTCCAAACATTTATGTAAAAACTCCTTGAATGCTTCGAACACCACCCTAGAAACAATGGTTGGTGTGTTCTTCAATCAAAAAGGCATCATTGTATATTGGTAGGATCCCCATTCTGTTGCAAATGTGGTCTTATGGCGATCTCCCTTAGCAATCCTAATTTGGTGATAACCTGGAAATCCGCCTGTAAAAGAATATACTTCCTTTCCTCCCACATTATCTATCACTTTGTCAGTGAAATGTGTAGGGAATGGGTCATGTAAACATGCATCATTCAACTTCTTGAGGTCTATAGATATCCTGATCTCTCATGTCTTCTTGTCTTGGACCAACATAGGGCTAACCCATTCTGACTCTTATACAGGTTCTATGATTCCTGCTTCCAACATTCTATCTAATTCAATATTCACTTTCTCTTTATATTTAGGATTCAATCTGTAGGTTATTTGCTTGACTGGTATTGCATATGGTTTCAAGGGGGTCATCATCTCTCCCATGGGCCCTTTAATACCTTTCATATCAGTGAACTTGGTTGGAAACAAGTCCTGATATTCATGCAGTATTTTTTTGATCTTATCAATTATGGCAACATCCCAGTAATCTTTGACATTAGCAAGGTTGGGTGATTTCTTTGTTCTAATGTTAACATTCTTGATGTTAACCTTCTATGTCTTTCTGTCCTTTTGTTTCTACGATGTTCACCTTCCTAGGATCATCATCTTCATCAACATTGATATTGTAACAACCTTGCAATTTCTGAAGAGGCGCAGTACATTCATCCTCTTCTTGCTCCCAAGGGAGGCTAGGAGCCCCCTAAAATACTTTATGTCTAACCACTTGTAAATCTTGATCCACTATAGGGTACTGACTCTCAAATAAAAAGAGAGCTACAAAGTTTTGAGTCATACTATACCAATCTGAAGTGGTGAGGCGTAGTTCTTCTTGAAGATACCAATTGATAGATGTTGTGTCCATAATTTTAATAAATTTATGCACCCACTGCTCTTGAGGAATGCTTCTCTGGGATTCCTTGCAATGTTGTACATGGTATTTCGGGCAGCTCTAACCTGTATATCGAACTTCCCATCCTTAAAAGTTGTCTGGAAATCGCGTTGTCATCAAAGTGTGACATTGCATCAAGTTTGCAGTGTTCCTTTTATGTGTTCCACACCATCTTGTTGGTGTTTCTTTAAAAGCTTCATCCAGTGCCAAAAATATCTGTTGTGATGGTACAATTTCTTCAAATTCCAATAAGAAAGTTTCCAAATGATTTATACCATCAAATGTGGTCAAGTTACTTACTTATATTCCAATCCAGCGAACTTCCTTGGTCAATCTGGCACATCTCCACGCAGAAACTTTGTACAGTTTATTCTGCCAATTCTCTAGCGCTTCTTCTCAGTCTGATGAGCATGCATTGTCACTTTTCCAACTTAAATTCCCATATGTTGTAGGATTAATGTAGTCATATTGTCTTGTTGTCAATTTATATATATTCTCTAGCTCATATGTGCGGTCTTCTTCTCTTATGGGTTATGTGTATCTTCGACCTTCATCAGGATCTAGAGGTGCAATGAACCTAATTCCATCACCTTCAAATGTATTTTTTCTCTTCTTTAAGTCAACAACAGTGGAATTGTTGAAAGCCCAATCAATGCCTAACAACACAGGATAAGGACAACTATCATCAAATATCTCAATCACCTTGAAGTCTACAAATGTCCTTACCTCATCGATGTCCATAGGGAAATGCTCCAGTCTTCCAAAGGGGCTTATCACCTGTTGATTATCCATCCTAAGCCTAATAGGGGAATAGATCATCTTAGGTTTTCCCATCAATGCCCAGATCTTCTTTTTCATAACATTGACTTCTGACCCTAAGTCGAGGACCACATAATCTATATCATTATCTCCAATATGAGAATTAAGGTGTAGTCCCTTATTTGTCCTTCTCTTTTTGGATAGTTGATGTACTTCTTTATTCAGTAGAGGGTCTACCCTCCCTATCTCATACTGTCTGATTAAATTTTTTAGTTCTTGTACAATGTTCTCATCCTTTCTCAGATTAATGCGAGTGCATAAAAATTCCATGAGCTTACTTATATCTTTTCCTTCTCTGGGAGAAGCAGAATGATCAAATGCCAAAGGAATTCCACACTCTTTTACTTATGGTCGAGCCTTTGATGAAGAACCCTATTCTTTTCCAAATTCTTTTATGGCCTCCTCAAAAATTTTCTTTTCTTTCCTTGCATCAAATACCTATGTTTTCTTTGTAGCTTTTCAAACCCCTGATTCTTCTATAGTCTTTTCCGATGTTGTTATGTCTTCTCCTATAATAGTGCCTCCTCTAGTGATAACAACAACTCTAGGATCCTCTTCACAAGGTTCTGTTGAGATCAATTGTACTTGTGGGTTTCCTCCTCTTCTCTCCTAAAGCTTGGCTAACAGTGTAGATCACTCTTCAATAAAATGTTCGAATGAGTTGCAATAGTTTCAAGTGGTACAAGGGTTCTGAAAGTCCCTTTCCAAGTGTCCTGGTTGCACACAGTTGTAACAAATGATCTGACCTTGACCTCATCCCATACCTCCTCCTCGTCCTCTTCCTCTGAATCCACTGTGAGGGTTGAAGTTTCCTCTTCCTGGGGAATTATATTGCACATTGTTTCCTTCTTGTTGTACTTCACCTTGAATTTTGTATATATCCCTCGACCTTTCATGCATGAGGTCATAATCCCTACAATCCCTATCATCATTACCCACTGAATTATAGAACGTGCAATACAGATTTGTGGGTGTATGGAATTTTTTTTGCAAATAGTAACATTCACCAGGGCGATGTCAATTTCTACATACCTCGCACCAGGGTAGGGTAACTTGCTTCAAAGGGCTCAGAGCTCCACGAGCCAAGTACTCGTGAAATAGGGAACAATTCTCCTTGTCGTGGACTTCTGATTTATGTTTGATACACCAGATGTCTTCTCTTTTATCTTTTCCCTTGTCTTTCTTCATATCTTCGACATGCAGAGATAAGATAGTCAGTTGACTCAAAATTTGACTCATACCTGAGCTAGATTCTCCCATAGGGGTTGATTCTAGTTTCATGGTGATCTATAGTGCATCAGCCTGCGAAGCGATATTCTATTGCATCAGAGGAAATATGATGTGTGGTAGAAGGGAAACAATGAACCATTCCTTGTTCTGCTCGTCTGGGATCTAAAAAATCAAACGGCCTGTCAACGTCCTAAACCTTTGATCAAACTCCCAAATAGGTTTATCTACTCTCTTCTTAATTTCTTTCAATTCTGTAATGCATTGTGATGTTGACTTGGTTTTCTTGAATTCTTCACTTAGCGCATTCTTGATCTCGTTCAGCAGTTTAGGCTGTGCAATTCCTTTAACAAACTTCATGTACCATCTCAGTGTGTGGTCTCTTAGGGTAGTACTAAAATCAGTTCTCTTAACTTCTTCGTTAGTGATATTCTTAATACTCCACACAATGTTTCATAGGAAGCAGTGTTGATCATGATCTTTAGATCCATATCATCTAAAGATAGGTAGCCTCATTTCATCGACCATAGATCTTCCTAGGTTTCTTGACTAAGTATGTACTAAACTATTGGTAACAGTGCTCTAAGTGTTATGATAAATCTGACTACTCTGGTGACTTAACGGTGCTAAAACAACAGGAGGAGTAATAGTAATTACTTTAAGTCTGTGCAGTTCCTGAATTTTCTGACTCTTCTCAGTGAGATTCTTCAGTCCTTCTTTCTTCTACCCTAGCAGACTCTGAATGTTCCTTGTTCAATAACTCTTCTTCTTCCCCATTGTAGAACACTTCTTCCTGTGTTGGTGGTTCGTGATTCTTCTCAAACAAGTTCACCAAAGGGACTTGTCTGAATGGTCTTCCACTGCACGTGTGTCTGACCTCTGTGTCACTGTCACTTTCTGAATTCTTGAACTTTATATTTTCAATCAGACCCACTTACTTTCTTTTCAATATGTTCTTCTCATGCAACAAAATCTTGATCTTCAACTTCAGAAAGTGTAAAAATTTTCCTCTAGGTCCCTTAAAGAAATATCTCCCGGCTTGGTTATATGACTCTACTCTCTCAGCAACAAACTCGATGATGTACCCTCCAATGGTGTTATCAAACCAATGATATACTACTCTTGACATGATGTTGTCAAATCTCTTTAACTTCTTGATTAGTGTCGACGTCCAAACCACATGTGGTCTGAGTCTGATTTCGAACTGGGTATCTGCTAATCTGGCTAGCCACTCGTATATCTCCTAATGAATTCCTCCAAAGAAAATATCATGTATATCATTAAAGATATACCTTCCTAACCAATCTTCTGTACTAAGAATAGGGTTCTTGTTCTAGGCTTCAGTGAAGTCCTTCTCTTGATCTTCTATCCACTTCTGAATTTTTGTCTTCGATGGAAACCACCTTGACATTCCCTCAAGAAGATCCTGGTCCCGGTAATGGAACCATTTGTTGACACAAGGGTATACCTAAGATTCAGCTTTAATAGCGCAACAACAAGACCTAACAACTGGCCCTTTTGACAACACCTGCGAAGCAGATGTAGTCTCACTTGAGGTAGCAATAGGGGGTTGCAAGACACATGAGTCTACAACCAGAGGAAATGTAAAGTGGATCCAGGGAAACAACATACAACCACATAGTTATTATTTATCTTCCTTAAACCTACTGTGCAAGTTATATCTCAGGTCTAACATAGTAATGTAATAATAGCATAATAGGAAGTAAACATCATATCATCACACATAACACAAGATGTGTGTGGTTCACCCTCTCTCTAGGGATACGTCCACAAAAAATTTCTTCTTGATATATTAAGATGAAATCATATAGTTCTATATGCGCTCTTAGCTTGCATATATTCTCTCCTTCTTTGTTCTCTATGTATTCCTTCCCTGCACACCCAACAATAGGGATGATCTTTGCACCCAGCTGAAGATATTACAATACCAGAAGGCTCTCACATGCAACACTTCTCTCTCTCACAACAATAATCACTCATAACATCAACCAACTAATAACAAACCCATCCCAGGTCCTCTTGACCTTTATTTATACATTACA
>SNQJ01S0003392.1:18983-31830 GCA_010110895.2 Picea sitchensis | reverse complement strand
CACATGGATACTTCAGATGGAGCAATTCTTTGATCTCCATAATGTGCCACATACACAAAAGGTACGTATTGCTACATCTAACCCTTATTGTTGTGAAGAAGCGAATTTTTTTTGTGTGTGAATGAGTGAAAATAAGTTTTATTGAGAACGCACTTCAAGATCATCTTCAACAACAATGACAACAAAAATCTTGTTTCTTAAGACTATAGTGTGTTTTGCACTAACTCACTTGATTGGAAGTTACTTTAGTTAGTATGAAGTGTTGAGTTCAAGTCTCTTTTTTGTTACTCTTTTTTGAAAAAGTTCATGTATTCATTGTGAAGTGTATTTCACTTAATTATAAAAGTGAATCACTATTAAATAACTTTAATATTTTATTTTAAGTTATTTTTTGCATGCAACTTTCATTTACAAAGTAACCTCATTGTAAAAGTGATTCTCACTTATTCTATAAAAGTCGGTCACTTCATAAGTAAATTATTTAAAAGTGATCTTATAGGAATAGATAGATAAGGACAAGCATCACCACATGGACCAACTTCTACTTTCCACATGGCTCTTTGGTTACTGTTTGTGCCTTTGTTTTTCAAAACGGAATAACTTTCACATCCACAATCTGTTTTCAATGCCTTTTTTTAAACAACCTATTTTTTCAATATCTTTCCATCCAGATCATTAGTTTTAGTTTTTAAATACATATTATGTTCATATTTAATATGGCTTCTCCCATTGATATTTTTCTTACCAATACTAACTACTTCTCATGGAAATCCCATATGAAGGATGTATTATGAAGTAAAGGATTGTATCAAATTACCTTGGGAAAAGAAAACGCTCCCACTGATGTCTAAACAAAATCCAAATGGGATAATAAGAATGGTGAAGCATGTAAACTAATTAGAATGCCCATCTATCTTGATTTAAGGTTTCACCTTCAAGGAATTTATGTCCCGGATAAATCTTGGGAAACACTTGAATTTGTGTTTGGTGAACACAACATTATTAAATCCCACTAGATATAAAATTAGTTTATGACTTTAAGTCCCAATGATTTTCCTTGCATTCAATAATATCTATCTAATATCAAAAAAATCAGAATTTTATGTATAGACTGCAAAACAGATTTGAAGGAATACAGATGCATCTATATTATTCTTTCTAAGGTTGGTAGTGCATATTATGTCTTTATATATACCTTTTATTACACCATAGATACTCTAGTAGGTTCCTATAAATATCCCACTCTTGAGTCTTGTTGTGATTATTTGATTAGAGAGTAAGACAAATTTGTGCAATTGGAGTGACCAACACTACAAGTATCTCCAACAAAACCTTAGTGTCCCAGCAGAAAGATAATTCCAACAATCCCAACAAGCAACATCATCATCATAACAACAAGCAAAACAAGGGTCCCAAACCCTCTCCACCATATACTGATTCTAATGGTGACAAAGGAGAAAAATCCAAAAGTAAGAAGACTGACCAGTATTGCAATTGTTTTGGGAATGATGGTCATCTAGAGTTTAAATATTTAAAAAATATGGAAGCCTTAGAAGAAGCAATGAAGAATCACAATATCAATATTGATTCTTCTTGTTGTTGTTCTTCTTCTTCTTCTCCTGATGGACATGCACTTTCTACTTATGGTTTCTCCTTCAATGCAACTTCTAGTTCTTATTTTAATGAGTGGCTTATTGATTCTAGAGAATCTGATCCTATGGCCAAGGATAAATCCATATTTTCTTCTCTTAATGAATGTAACACCAAGAAATTTTTTGTTGGTGATAATATATCTATTAGTGTTGTAGGTTCTGGAACAATTTAGGTAGATAATGGTCATTTCAATTATGTATTATGTGTTCCATGTCTTTCCTAAAACATTATATTGATATATTAGATAACTCATTCAAGTGCCAAGTTGTAATTAAGGATTTAAAATGTCCTAAGAATGTCCTCACAAATTGAATCATTGATGATATTACTAGGTTTTACAAGTTCGACAAATTTGGGTCATCATCGTTTCCATTAGTTTTTGTTTCTCATAGCGATGACTTGAGAAAAAATTGGCATGAGTGGTTTGTTCATCTAAAATATCACTCATTGTAGAAACTATGTAATCAATAGACGGTGACTGGAATTCATCTTGTTTCTTACAGAGATGGTGTTTGTGTCAGTCGTGTTCTTGATAAACATTATCAATACAATTTTGACAAACATGACTCTTGGCACGCCTCGACCCTTTTTCATCTTGTTTATAGTGACTTGTCTGGTGTTCTTTCTTCTCCTTCTTTCTCTGGGTGCAATTATTTCTTAACCTTCATTGATGACTTCTCGAGACACACTTGAGTTTACTTATTAAAACTTAAGAGCGAAGTGTTGACAAGTTTTTGGCCTACAAGGCCCTTGTAGGAAAACAATTTGGGCATCAACTTCAAAGGTTAATAACATATAATGGGGATGAATATGTTAACAAAATTTTTACAAGTAACTTCATTGTATGGGGCATCTAAATGAACACATTGTTCTGTATACACCATAGAAAAATGGTGTTTTTGAGAGAAAGAATCACAAATTAAAATAAATGGATAATTGTATGATCCAATCTAAGGGATCAAGCCTTAATTATTGGGTGGAATCCATTAAATTTGCAAACTAAATAGTAAATTGCACTCCCAAAAAGGCTCTAAAAAATATAACACTGAAAGAAGCATGGAATAAAATTAAGCCATATGTAAGCCACTTTTGTGTATTTGGTAGTGTAGCATGGGCTCACATTCCTGATGAGAAAAGGAAATATTTACAACCTAAAAGTGAGAAGTGTATCTTTGTTGTATATTTTGAAGATTTTATAGGTTACATATTTCTTCAACCTAATTCTAATGAAATTATTATTAGAATATATTTTAAATATGATGAAAATATCTTAGCCTGCGAGCCTAATTTGGCCTTTGTGACTTCATCGACATACGATCCATATTCTATGTTTTTCCATATTTTTTTCATATTCTAGTTTCTTCTTCTTTAGATGATGACAGTGAGGATTAAAATCCACCTCTGCATGATCACATTCCTCTAGATGAGTCCATTGAGCATGAAATTTCACTAGAACAACAACTTCCTAAATGGATTTGTTCAACTCGAGAAGTAGCTAGTGATCTTTCTGATGATACTTCATATCAACGTCAATCATGTTCACAGTTCTAGCGAGCTTCTTCTCTTTTGGAACAAGTTTCAGAGACTCACGATTTAGAAACAATTGGACAATCTTTAGTTCATCCAAATTGGGACATAATAATGAATGAGGAGTATCTCTCTTTATTGGAGAATGATACTTGGGATCTTGTACCTCTTCTGAAAGGAAGAAAACTTGTCATATGTAAATGGGTGTACATAACTAACTATGCATCAGATGGAAGTGTTGAAATACACAATGCCCATTTAGTTTCGAAAGGGTTATCTCAAGTTGAAAGAATTCACTATAATGAAACCTTTTCCCCCATCACCAAAATTTATTCCATCCACCTTATTCTAACCCTTGCAGCCTCACATAAATGGGAGGTCCATCAAATGGATTTGAAATCTAGCTTCTTGCACGGGGATATTCAAGAAGAAATATACATGGAAAAACCTCTTGGCTATGTATAGAATGACTCAAGCCTTGTTTTATACCTTAATAAATCTCTTTATGGTATTAAGTAAGATCCTCAAACTTGGTATTCCAAAATGGACAATGTTTTTCTCGATATCGGATTTTCTAGATGTTATTAAAACCTTAATATCTATACCAAGAAAGTATAAATCCATATCATAACACTTTTTCTTTATGTTGATGACCTTATCCTCATTGGTAGTGACCCTAAAATTTTAAACCATGTGAAAACCATCCTTATGAAGAAATTCGAAAGGATTGATTTAGGTTATTTTCATTATTTCCCTGGCCTCCAAGTTTTGTAAACAAAGGAAAGAATTTTCCTTTCTTAATCTAAGTATGCTTGTGACCTTCTTTGCTTCTTTCACATGGATGATTCTAAACCAACCCCTTATCCCTTCCATTCTAGAGTCAAAATTTCTGCCACTTGTACTTCTCTTGGAGTGGATGCCACTTTCTACCATCAATTAGTTGGTAGCCTTTTGATAGTAAGGAAAGGGGACCCATAAGATACATAAACACTCAAGGTACTAGTTTATGGGCAGGCGGTCTCATCACGAGATGACATATTAAGACCATGGGAATGTAGAGGTATGACACTACCACCTATCTGGTCACCAAACCAAGTTAGTGGCTCTTGGTAGCATAGCCAAGAGAAAGGGGGTATCATCACAAGCCAACCTTCACATTTCAATGAAATGTTTGTGGATAATGTTGTCACCTCTTTTCATCAAGCCAGGACAATGGCCCTTAACTTTTCCCTTGAAGAACAAAATAAAAAGATCAAAAGAAATAAAGCTAAGAATAAATGGCAATGAATGGGCTCAAAAAAAATTGCATTTATGACAAGGTGCAAATCACCCTCTACAAAGGAACCCATAAGTAAGAATTTACATATCCCTGTTATTACATACACCCCATGCCCAAACACTTACCTTATGCCACCTCATACACTTAAATGACTTGGATTAGATCCCACCTAGGAAATACCCCAAACTCAAGAGAGGTTAGCCCAATAGGACACCCTGAGACCTTCTCCAAACCTAACTTGTCAAGTTGCATAACATCTTTGAGAATTTTTCTGGGTTAAGGGGGGTTCTATGCACATTTTTTGGTAATTTAATTATTGGATGTTATTTACATGGTATGATCCCTGTGACTTATGAGCCCCTATAGGGTGTACTTGTTGTTGTTGTAGGACCTTGCCCAGTGGATAGGTACACATGAGAGAATGATTAGATCGAACCTTGATCAGGGCTTAAATCCCACATATGGATGTTGTAACCCCAACCAAGGGTAATAAGAAATTGAATATTTTCACCGACGAAAAGAAGGACAATTCCTTTGGAGGCACCCAGGAAGACCTAGACCTAGGGGGACATTTCTCTTCGAGATGGACATTTTCCCTTGAGGGCCTTGGACATCACCATAATGAACCTATACTTCATCCAGATCTAGGGTTTTCACTTTGGAGGCATTTATGAGCCTGGTGGTCTGTGTAGGAATCATCTAAGGCCTCTGGAGGCCAAGCACCCTACATTTTAGGCTCAACGTTCCACCTTTAGGCATCAACACCACCCTAGAAGGGCATGATGTCACCCTTGGAGGTGTCCTTAGATGATAATTAATTTGTATTATGTCAAAATTGAATTTTATTGTAAATTGGCCAGGTCGACCTTATTTTTGACAGAAAATTAATGAAGGGTCAAAGTTTTGTATAAATTAGCATAAAGTACATTCATTTTCAAGATCACAGCTTCTCATACAAGAGAAGAGTTATGAAATTTTTTCCCTAGTGAGAGATATTGGATGAAATTGTGAGGCATGCTCCTATATAAGGTTATTTTTTGCAACATGGATCAATCTTGGAAGGTTTCTATGGTGATCTTTCATGGTATTTTCATGATTATTATTGGTGCAATTAAGTAAAATATGCATTTTTTATCATCTGTTGAATGGTTTGTGTATGGTTTTATTTGCTCATACAAGATTATGAAATTGCATGGTATACTTAATTATTGAAGTAAGGAACTTAAATTGATACTTTCTTACTTTTTATTTTCCAATCTTTTCATTGAATTGATATAGTGACTAGTGAAACCCTAGAGCCCTAAATTGATAGCACTCTAAGCATTTTGACTTAGTTATCTTTGCATAATTTTTACTCCATAAGAAGCCTAAGGAGAGAAAGGTGTTAGGGCCTAGAATTTCCTACACCCTAACATATTGTCTCTTGAGGTTAATGCATAGGGGGACTTAAGTTACTACTTCTCCTATGCATTTTCCCTCTTAGACTTTTGTGCATTATCAAATTGATTTGCAGCCTTAGAAGAAGTCATCCACTTTGGCTCCATAACCCCTAGAAGGAACTAGTTCTTACCCCTCTCTTTTTGAAGGATTTATTAAACACTCAAACACTCTTACAATAAAATAAGGCTGAATCACTCCTTCCTAGGGTTCAGATTGATTGTAAAGTTACTTTAGTTAGTATGAAGTGTTGAGTTCAAATCTCTTTTTTGTTACTCTTTTTTGAAAATGTTCATGTATTCATTGTAAAGTGTATTTCACTTAATTATAAAAGTGAATCACTATTAAATAACTTTATTATTTTATTTTAAGTTATTTTTTGCATGAAACTTTCATTTACAAAGTAACTTCATTGTAAAAGTGATTCCAACTTATTCTATAAAAGTGGATCACCTCATAAGTAAATTATTTAAAAGTGAGATTATAAGCATAGATAGATAAGGAGAAGCATCACCATGTGGACCAAACTCTACTTGCCACGTGGCTCTTTGGTTACTATTTGCGCCTTTGTTTTTCAAAAGGGCATAACTTTCACATCCGCAATCCGTTTTCAGTGCCTTTTTCTAAACAACCTATTTTTTCAAGATCTTTCCATCGAGACCATCAATTTTAATTTTTAAATACATATTATTTTCATATTTAATATGGGTTCTCCCAATGACATTTTTCTTACCAGTACTAACTAATTCTCATGGAAATCCCATATGAAGGATGTATTATGAAGTAAAGGACTATATCAGATTACCTTGGCAAAATAACAAGCTCCCAATGATGTCGAAAATAAAGACAAATGGGATAATAAGAATGGCGAAGCATGTAAAGTAGTCAGAATGTCTATCTCTCCTAATTCAAGGTTTCACCTTCAAGGAATTGATGACCCAGATAAAGCTTGGGAAACACTTGAATTTTTGTTTGGTGAACACAACATTATTAAATCCCACCAGATATAAAATCAATTAATGACTTTAAGTCCCAATTATTTTCCTTGCATTGAATATTATCTATCTAATATAGAAAAACTTAGAATTTTATGTATAGACTACAAAACAGATTTGAAGGAATATCAATGCATCTATATTATTATTTCTAAGGATGGTAGTGCATATTATGTCTTTATATCTACCTTTTATTGCACCATAGATGGTTTAGTGAGTGCCTATAAAGATCCCACTCTTGAGTCTTCTTGTGATTCTTTGATTAGAGAGAAATACTGGTCCAGATTTAGGAGCAGAACAAACTGATTAACAGAATGAATACAATAAACAAAGAGAATATCAAGAACAACACAGATATCCATTGAACAATATCTTCTATTGAATAAATGAAATAGGATGAAACTGTAAAACTATAGAACTGAAACAATTGCTCGAATGGTGGTAGTTATATCTGAGAAGAGTTGTGGTTGCTACACGCATCTGTCTGAGAAAAACAATTACAATGAGGCTCTAGAGGCCTTTTTGATATTACTCATGAATTCTAAAACCCTAGACATCCAAAAACCTAACCCTAGGAGGTGAAACGCCAAAAGTCATGTGGGCCCCTACGAGTAAGTTGGTACCTCAACTTCCCAGGGTCGTAACTTTTGAATACAACCTTTGTTTTAGGCTCGTGATAGCCCGTTGGAAATGTCTTTCAGAGAACTACACATTATGCCCTCAAACTCTGACTCTGTCTACATTTTGACTGTGGCAAGCCAAAAAACATTGTTTAGTGCTCCAAAATGATCCTGGAAGTACAACAAGATGTGTTGATTTGAAAACATACAAAATAAGCTAGTTGGATTAGGTGAGAGGCCACTAGTATCCACCTGGAAGATTTGTAGGGATTTAGGAAACCCTGGAAGTGTAGAACCCACAATTACAAAGAAGTAGAGAAGAACGTGTTGAACTAAAAACGGACAAGAGGAGCCAGTTGGAATAGGTGGGTGGCCACCAATATCCACCTGGATCAATCCTCCACCCTTAGGAAGCAATGGTCTCCATTGCGTTGAGTTCCCCCATTAGGTGAGGAAAATTCTATTAGATTTGGCCCTGGGTGAGCCACTTTCCTTGGTGTAGGATATGCCCTGCCTTGACAACCCGATAAATTTGGATCCTTTGTTGGTGAGTCCCTTGACCTGTGTGTCCACTATATGATCAATGGATGTGTGTTCCATGCAGTCAGGGTTGAGATATGTTGGTGTCATATGTTCTATGATCTATTAGGTGTCCAATAATGGTGGAAAATATAGCCTAAGGAGGTGCACATTGAACATTGGGTTCAGGCCAAGGAAGGGTGGAGTGTTGAGCTCAAAATAATTACTACCCACAACCTTGGTGATAGTGTATGGTCCATAGTGAAGTGGGTGGAGATTTCGATGGAGCCCTATGAGATGCTCCTTCTGAAAATGTAACCATACTTTTTCTCCAACCTGAAACTAGTGTGGTACCCTATGTTGATCATGGAATTGCTTGTACTTAGCATTGGATTTCTTCAAAATCTCTTGGACCTGTTGGCAGATGTGTTGAATCCACTCAATTAATATGGTGGATTTTTCAGTCTCTGACTGAACATGGGAAGAGTTTATCTATGTGGTGGAAAGAGTTAGTGCAACATCAATGGGACCCTAGGGTTGGAATCCCATCCCCACCTGAAATGGGCTATGGTCGATGGAGCTATGGAGAGCCCTATTGTAACTATGTTGAACATAGGGGATACTCTCATCCCATGTATGTGGATGATTAGAGTTGTACATCCGTAGGATTTTCACAATCATTCAATTGACGACCTTTGGTTTGCCTTCTATTTGGGGGTGGAAATAAATGGATTTAGTGATCTTTTTGTCCAACAGTGACCAGAGACTCGACCAAAATGCGTTGAGGAACCCCTTGATCCAGTCGGAGATGATGGTCTTTGGTATCCCAAAATGGACCCACACTAGTTCGAAGAAGAGCTTGGCAATATATGTGATTGTGATATTCTTCTTGCAGGCTGTGAGGATGGCCATCTTCTAAAACCGATCAACGACCACAAATACACAATCATTGCCTTGCTTGGTGGATGGAAGGCCAGACATGTAATCCATTGAGAAGGATTCCCAAGGCTTATTGGGATTAGGAAGAGGGGTGTATAAGCCTTGCTTCTTGATGTTTGGATTGGAAATGGAATAGGAAGTACAATATCTGATATAATTTCTGACACCCTATCGAAGTTTTGGCCAATAAAAATGTTTCTGAAGAATGACTGTAGTTTTCTCCACACCAAAATGTCTTGCCATCCGACTGTAGTGGGCTTCCAAAATCATCTTTTCACGCTCACTTGTAGGAACACAGAGATGGCCCAGATGGCATAATATTCCATCTTGAATTTGAAAATCGGTAACAATCTCTCATGTACCCAAGAGTTGATAGGTGGTGGGGAGGTCAAGATATTGTTGGTAAAGTTGGGGCCACTCAGATGCCTCATGTCCATAGGAATGGAGCATAGTGGTGAGTGCAGCAACAGGAGGTCAACTGAGGGAGTTAACGACATGATTTTAGATCCTTGTACTATACTTTATGTTGACATGGAACTGATGCATGTAGGTGGACCACTTCTGATGGAGGTTGTTCTACAATTTTCCCTGTGTTTGGATGAACTATAGAGGCTTGTGATCAGTGTGGATGATTGTCTCCTTTCCCAGAATGTAATTCTTCCATTGACGACAGGATTGTACAATGGAATACATTTCCTTTTCATAGGTGGGGTATTTCCTAATAGTATATGAGAGTGCCTCACTATGGTATGCCACTGGATGACCATGTTGAGTGAGAATTGTGCCTACAACATATTCAGATGAATCAATCTCAATCTTGAATAGTTTCTACAGATCAGGCAAGGAGAGTATTGGATCTAAGAACAAGCGATGATTAATATCATTGAATGCTCATTTTTTTTCCTTCACCCATGTGAAATTTTCCCATCCACCGCCCTTGGTCACCTGGCTGAGGTCCCATGCAATATGGGAGAATCCCAAAATGAACCGTCGGTAGAAGTTGGCTAGTCCCAAGAATCTCTCAATGTCAGTTAGTGTGGTTGGGTCTCACCAGTCGTGAATGACTTGGATATTAGCTAGATCAACATGTACCCCATTCTCATCAACAATTTATCCCAAGTATTTGACCTTGTTCATGACAAAAGAGAATTTTTCCAAATTGGCATATTGCTTGTGTTGTCGTAGAGTGCTCAAAACCTATTGAATATGCAACATGTGCTCCTCCCAAGTTCTATTGAAGATGAGGATGTCATTCAAATATACCACCACAAAAGAGTTGGTGAAGGGTCTCAATACATCATCCATCAAACTCATGAAAGTGGTTGGTGCATTTGTTAAGCCAAAGGGCATGACCAGCCATTCAATAGACCTTATTTAGATTTGAAGGTCGTCTTCCATACATAAGTTGGTTCGATGGGAACCTAGTGGTAGCCAGAATTTAGGTCAATCTTGTTGAAGAAATTTCCCCCCTTGAGTTGGTCAAGAAGGTCATGAATCCTAGGAATTGGGTATTGGTTCCTGAAGGTGATTTTTTTTAAGGCTCTGTAATCAATGCAGTGTCGCCAAGTCTCATCCTTCTTTAGAACCAGTACAATCAAGCTTCCTCAAGGGAAGGAGTTGGGTCTGAAGTGCCCCTTTTGAAGAATCTCTTAGATCTGATGCATGATTTCATCATTTTCCATCAGTGAGAAAAAATAGACTAGTCCATTAGGTAGAGGTGCATTGGGGGTCATATCAATTGGATGTTTGAATTGGCAGTGCGTCGGTACCCCGGTGGGTGAGGAGAAGATGTCTCAGTATTCTTCCATGATCCTATCCACTTGCTTTTTCTGCAAAGAGAGGCTCTATGTAGAGGCCACAGATGTGGCAGAGATCTTCTTATTACTGTGAGTAGATCACAAAGAAGACAAACTTCCTAGTCTGTGAAATGACCTTACAACATTTCTTAGCACAGATTAAAGAAATAGTGGTAGGCGACGCTACCTTTGGTATCCTGTACAATTTTATACCCAAAGTAATAATAACACTGCAGGGTCTAGACTCATACACATCATGACACTTCCAAAAATATGGTTTTCCTAAAAGAACATCACAAACTTCAAGGGGAGAAATATCACACAATACCTCATATTTGAAAGGCTTGATGTCGTAGGGCAGACGACATTGTTGGTTGACACAAATATCTCTTCCTTGGTGAAGCCAACTAATGGTGTAGGGATGCGGCTATGGTGTCATTGGTAGGTCTAGCCGCTTGGTGACCTATGCTAAAATTAGGTTCTTATGAATGCCACTATAGACAATAAAATGAAGTGGAGGCCCCTTTACCCACATCTGTGAGTGAAATAGGGATTCCCCTTCCTCTGGTTCTTCTGGTTCACTTGTTCGGAGTTTGGTGGTAGCGACACTTGCACTGGGTTCAACATCGATAATCCGCTTCCCTCCTTCAAGATTTGATTCAGAATCATAATCATCCTTTGACTTGGAAGACTTCATCTCAGCCAAAAGTGATCTCTTGGAGTGACATTCTTCAATGTTGTGCCAAGGGATTTTATGGTACTCACACCATTTTCTCGTGTTCTTCTTCGTCTTCTCATTTCCCTTCTTGTGTTGTAGCTTGGACTAGTTGTCCTGAGAGTGGCCCTCTTTTCTCTGTCCCTTATTGTGTGGGTTGGGGCTACATTTTCCCTAATTCGGTTGTGACATGTTTGGAGAACCAAATTCTGGCCTCTTCTTCTTAAATTTCTACTCGATCTTGACAGTGTATCTATAAGTTGTATCAAATGAGGTGATGTCTAGAAACTCCATTTATGTTTGAATGTATCTATGAAAAAAACCACGGTATTTGAGAACCAGATGCCTCTTAGAGTATTTGATACGAAATTTGGTGCATAGGGTATGGAAAATATTGGTGAAATCTGGTACTCTCTGGTCCCTTTCTTGACACAGGGTGGTCCATTTGGTGTACTGGTCATCATCGCTTCCAACAAGGTAGTATTTTTCTTTAACAGAATCTTGGAAGGAATCCCATGTAGGGGAAACCATAAATATTGTTGATTACTCTATGTCCCTTTGCTCAGAGTAAGTATCCCACCAATCCTTAACATGGGGGCCGACCTTGAGGAGTGAAAAAGTAATCTTTTCCCTCTTAGAAAAAATTGTGACCAAAAAATACCCTTTGAGCAAATTCAACTATTTATCTACAACATCTGCATATATCAGTCTTTAAAATAATGGAATATCAAAATTTACCTATACCTTGAAGGGGGTTGCATGGTCGCTTGATGGAGATGATTCTCCTGTCGGAAGTCGTCGAAGAATCTGCACAAATTTGTCCATCATTTTATTCCTTTGTCACATAAGGGATTCCTCAAGAAACATTTTAATAGGATATCCTGCTCCATCATATTTCTTTCCATCCCCCATGATTTTTTTGTTGGGATCGATGTGGTCAATATTGCAGTGGCTTGATTGGTTTGAGTCCCAACTTCTTGTACCCAAATCTTGTCAGGGACATGCACGAAGAAAATTAAATGAAGAGTAGAACGCTCTAATACCACTGATTTGGATTTAGAAGTGGAACAAATTGATTAACAAACTGAATAAAATAAACACAGATAATATGAAGAACAACGCAAATATCTAGTGAACAATATCTTCTATTGAATAAATGAAATAGGATGAAATTGTAAAACTACAGAACTGAAACACTTTCTTGAATGGTGGTAGCTATCTATGAGAAGAGATGTGGCTTCTGTTGGAAGATTGGTTGTTGTCATTGATGTCAACCCTAGTCATGGGTTTTGGACCACAAGATTGATGAAGTTATTTGGACATGAAGGAAAATTCACATGCAGATACAACACCCATGGATGGATATT
>SNQJ01S0003392.1:0-18973 GCA_010110895.2 Picea sitchensis | reverse complement strand
AAAATACAAATGTTTCACCAATGCGCCATGTGTATAATCAAACCTCACCATTCAATATAACATCAAGCTCATAAGTGAACCATGCTCTTTTGCCTAATCAAAGTTTATAAATATTGCAACAAGAGATTTGATAAAATTGATAAGTCAAGAGTTTATAGTAATACGGATCATACCATATAAAAACTTTAAATTCACCATGACCCCTATGTAACCAAGTATAATTCATCAATCAACATACTCAATGCCTTAGCAATTTAATAAGAAATCAAGTTGCGCAATCAGAGTGATAACAAGCAAATGGACATAGTTCGAAAAACAAACCAAAGGTAAGTACCAATCAGAATATCAGTAAGTAAATCATGACAGTCCAAAGAATGACGGGGGAGTTTTCACGCTTTCAGTCGTGAAAAATAAATCGAAACCAATCTGCAATTGTCGCATGAAATAAAAATGTCTTCTCTTTGCAAAATGCGACAGAAATTTGAAGTTCATCGACATAGGTGTAGGCAGCTTTAAGGGAAATTGAAAAAATTGAATTGGCTGCCAACAGATTCTTATTCACATCGCATATTAAACCCTTATGATAGATCAACATAGTAGTAATCAAGATCAAGAACACCTAATCAATTAGCACGTAGCCTCAACTCATATCTAGCATTCATTCACATCATAAAGCACTAAACATTCATAGATCTATCTATCATACATCAATATCAGTGCACTAAGTAGTAAATACATAAACAACATAAACAAGATTGAACAAAGAACATCAACATAGGATATATGTGTTTCACCCCGGTGTGGGGCTGCATCCACCAATCTTGTTCTCTTCTTATTAGTCTCTTAAAATCTTCTTACATGAACCAAGCCAAAAAGCTAACTCCACATAGGACAAGAGATTAGTGTGCACCTCGCTAGATCCTCCTTCCTTGAGCTAGGTCAATGCACAAATCCTTCTTACAATCACTTGCACTTAACTCTGCAAGTCTCAACATACAGTATTCACACAACATTCACAACTATTGGCACTTAGAAACCTTCACAAGTTCTTAAACAAAGTCGATTAGAACTACTCTTAGCACATGGGACCTTCTTACATTGCCTAGCTACTTATTTATACATTACAAAAGAGGCCTAAGCATGGGTAAAACCATGGGTCGACATCCCATACCCATTACATAAACCCTAAACCCCAAAATCCCACATAAATAGGTGAGATCCCACGATCTCCGCTTCGCCTAGGCGCTCCATCTTCAACCATCCTGTCGAAGTCCCAAAAATGGTCAAGCACGACCAAGGTTCTCTCAAAACTTGGTCGAGGGCCAACATTCCCCTATTTAGGCCTAGGTGTATGAATATGGTTTACCCCTTCGGATGTTTAGTTCCTAGGTAAGGTTCCCTACTCTCCTTTCCCCACTCATAATTTGGTCTTGTCTAACCCTTCTTGCATTAGTCCCTTGGAAACTATTTCTCTACTTGGATCAACCATGTCATTCATATTTTATTTTATCTACTTAGTTAGTTAGAGATTCCTTAGGGATCTCTCCCACATTTTATATCCATTTGAGAGCACATACAATGATTGATAAGGTAAAAAATGATTTCCTTCTTTTATGATTTGTTTTTGGTGCACCATCCATGAGTTTTATACCCCATCCCTAGCTATCTCATGTGGGTCAATGAACCAAAGAGCACCTTTCTAGCGAAATACTTTTGGGTGACATTATGACGCATAGATGTCTTGGTAAAACAAGATGATAAGTAATTGGAAAGACCAAATTTATTTTAATGTCTATTCAACGTACCTTGAATGGTACTGTGTTGTTATTTAGTCTACAAATAGCCCTATTTTGGTTTAATTTTAGGTTCCCAAATATTTCTCTCAAAAGCATCGAAATTATGCCATATTTCAACTCCACTCTTTCCCACCTTTCTTTCAAGCACTACGAGTTGGATGAATATACTATCTCCATCAATTCTATCGTAATTGAGACTTGATCTAATTAATATGCTCATATATTTGTCTTGATTCCTTCTTTTTCTACCTTGGTTAGTTTGGATCTAGGGTATTTCTTAATCCTTTCAATTTTTCTCCATGGAGGATTACCATCACATTAATTTTAGGATGAGCACCTCAAAACTAAGGTTCAATTTGATATATATATTGGTAATATTGTCTCATTATTGATTTGATAGATTTCTTGTGTTTTGTAGATATCTTGCATGTTTTGAAGATATCTTGCATGTTTTGAAGACATTTTTCTAGGTGCATCATAAGAAGGACTTTAGTGGTTTGGACCATAGCATGATGCTCAACTCTTGTTCAGGTATTCAATAATTTAATAGTACTACTTTTCCCATGTGTGTTCCTTCCTCTCTCCCCCCTTGGATTTGGCTTCAATGAGTCTTCAAACGTTGGACATTTTGAAACCTCTCACATAGTCACATCCTGAAAATTCTTCTTCAATAGATTACATAGGGTAAGTAGGTCATAGATCTATTTAGTATCCCACAACACCAAAGGCAACTTATTAATTTAAAAAAAAAATACATCAAAACATATATCATATCAATCAACCATTAGCAAATTATTCACCATACTCTTTAAATAGATATCATGGACCAATTTGGTGAAAACCATAGATCAAGTGTCATTATAATCAAGAGATGTTGAACCATCAAATCACTCATGATCATTAATGTTAAATTATTTAAATAAAAAGGCATGCTAAAGGAACAACTAAAAGCATGCAAGACTTAAAATCATATTAGACCCAATTAAACTTAAACTAATTCCTAATGTTGAAATATTGCAACATTATTTCAATTCCCTCATTGTAAAGGAACCTTAAAACTTAACGTACCCAGCATTGAACTGAGCAACATTATATGCAGAAACTCATTAAACTATTAAGATTTATTGCTAATTAAATTCTTGTAGCTTACCAGCCACAGATCACACACATATTTGATCGTTTGACTGATACTGTAGTTCTAAATGCATCTAACAACACATATTAAATATGAATACAACTGTTCAAGCAACAAAAAACAAATTACATTCATATAAACTATTTACACAATGGAATTTAACATAAGAACATAACAAAAACACTTATATGATAATGATTAACCAATTGGTTGCAAGAAAAGGATGAACCTCCTAGACATAGGCATTTTTTGTCATTTTCTCTCATCAGAAATCCACCCCTGAGATGAGGCTATGAGTCCAAAAGGATATCCAACCCACTAGCTATCCACTCTCAACACAGAGCATCGCCAAATGTAGGTTCTAGTATCATAATAGTTCCAAACCTCCATCTATCTCTTTTCCCCACAACCTGCACTACCCAAGGAATGTACCCCCTTCATTGCTCACAGTCCCTCGGGTTGTACCATTCATTTATCAGGGCCACTAGTGCATTTGGTTGGTCGGGAATCACTTAGATGGGAACTATAGGAACTCTCAGTTCTTTCATATTTTCTCATAGCAACCTTCACAAGTCTCTGAGTCATTTTCTCCATAGAAAATCGTACCACATGCTCACAGCCTAATTTATAGGCATAAAGGCCTCTTTATCAACATAAAAACACAACCAAAGAATGTCTTCCTTCAAGTATACCATGGTTGGTCCTATTCCCATCCCTCTACTCCTCCTTAGCTGCCCAAAATCTACATGTAAAGTGAGCCTATTCTACATACAAATTTATTCTTCTTCCTTTCTTTCTTGGCTCACACTCTTCTCAAGGATGATGGTAATTCAGCCCATTCTCTCCAATAACTATGGTATGTGACCACTCACACCCACTCTCTTACATGATTTTAAATGATTGGCCTCTCATACACTCAATCATCAAATAGAAGGTTATACACAAATATAATAATTTCAGGAATGTGGGTTGGATTAATACCCATGAATAATTCCCCCTTGGAACCCTCTCTCTTATGGAATCATATCCCCCCATTGTTCTTCATCTCTTTCATATCACAACCAATGATTATTACTTGTATTAATTATTTCAATGTTCATAATATGCAAATCATCCCCCGGACACATTAAATCAATAAGAGATCTTCACCCGAATGCATCGGCTCACCAACCTAATTCAATTTTATACAATTACATTATAATTCACATGGATTAGAACTAGGGATGTTACATCCCCTCCCCCTTATTTTTTCACTGTCCTCAATGCACAACACCCTACAGGTGTAATTTCATTTTACAATTTCAACTCCCCAACCAATAATCAACATATAGGCTCTATGGCCCGAAATCACACAGACATTCCAGTGTAAAAATATTGCATAGGCCCTCTAGCCCCAATACCACAAATACATATGCACTCTGGCAAAAAACAAAATCATAAATAAAAAGGCACCCTGGCTTGAAAGCTATACATAAGCCACTCGCATTCTCCTACAACTATCCCGATTTCCACTGGATCTCTTCCTCCTCACCTTCCCAACCCAAGGAATGCACCATTCGTTTATCAAGGATAATCCAAGGGATGTTCCATCCATTTATCAGGATTAACCCAAGGAATGTGTTATTATTTTATGAGGGTCTCTCTAGCACATGTAGCAAGGAATCTCATTATTGGGAACTCAAGGGACTCACTTCTAAAAAGAATATCAGCAAAATAACCAGCAACAAACTTGTTTCTATAGTGTGACTCACACAAGAGCCCACTCTTCAGGCCTAACAACTTGGTTCTTCAACGGTGCAACTCACACTATATTTCACTCTTCAGGCCTGACAACCTAGTTCTTCGACAGTGAAACTCCCAAAGGAGTTCACTCTTTAGGCCTAACAACCTCGTTCTTCGACAATGCAACTCACCGTCTAGGTTCATGCATCCATTTCATTGTTATACAGTTCCTCAGGTGATCCATCATTTTCCAAGGTGTTCTCATGCAGAAAAATGCCAACTTTCTTCTAGAATTCCACTAGCAATATATAACCTGTGGAAATCATTCCATCTTCATTACATGCATAGAATTAATATGATACATCATCATATAATTATCAAATTTCAAATCTGTTTTACATAGGAAAACAAAATTTCCCAAACATGTGTTTTTTTTCTCATAATCATTTGATTCTTGAAAAAATAGATATCAGTCTTCATTACATGATTACATCCCTTCCATATCCAAGACCATTTCCCCTGTAATTTTCTCAATTCCATACAACCAAAAAAATTGTTAGTATATATAACAATTTTCAATTATCAATTTCTCAAATCTGTTATACAAGAAAATAAAAATTCCCACGCATGAGGTTTCTTCTCATTATGTTTAGTTATTGCATCTGCAGATTTCATAATTTTTATGGGCATACATCATTTCCATAGCCAATACCATTATGCCTGCAATTTCCTCAACTTTCTTGCAGCCGAACAATATTGTTAGCACTCATGGATATTTTTAGCAGTTCATGAAATGATATCATATTTGTATCTACCCAACATTTCAATAATTTCCAACCATTATTCACATTAAAATGGAATTATACTATTCATCATATTATCTATAATGACTCTATAATTAATTTTACATCCATTATCAGCACATCAAGCTCTTCATAATGCAATCAAACTTTACCAATAAATAAAACTAATGTGCCAATAATCCTAGCCACATCTACACAATGCATCATTGCATAGATTCTAGAATACCATATGTTCATGTCATGTATTCCACCATGTGAGTTGGAAGGAATGGCCCATGCCTCAATACACCATCCAATCTCTTCCCCACAATTTGTCTGGTCCTTTGGATCCCTTCCTTTTCAACCCATACACAACACTAGGAACATCATCCCTTAGTGCTATTTAGTGTAGGCAAAAAGGTTGCAGTCCAAACCTCAGTTACATAGGGAATAATCATCAGGAGCTTGGATGGCACTATATCCTTTCCATATCCAAACGCATCATGGCCTCAAACATGACCATCTCAATGACATTCATTATTACAATAGGAGTAATGTCTCCCAACTTAACTCAGTTATCAATTCATAACCAACATAACACATTATGCAATTAAATTTCCCATAAATGCATTCAAGCAACAATTATTTTCATACTCAAGGCCTCCCACATTTACATCAATTCACATATTGATATTAGAATGAGGTAATTCCTACCTTCATTCCCTTCAACATTTATACGTTATAACAACCCCAAATGCATACATGCACAGTTGTTATCAATTTACTTGATGCTACCTTATCTTTTTGCATTTGTAGAAACTCGTCGGTACCCTTCACTAATTTTATTGGTCAACACTTTCTCCATACTCTTTTATCTTCATATGGATGGATACAATAAGAAACAATATCGTCATGCTATAATCATGTTTCCTAGATACAAAATCCATCATTAGTTCTATTCAAATATCATAGCATCTAATATATATATATATATATATATATCAACAGACTACTCTTAGTCTACAATCATGTCGCTAGCATGCTCAAGAATGTCTACATGTGCAAACACATGTCATTATGCACCAATCATTTGATCTTTCATGCTTATTTTATGCACATGCATTCTATCTTTATTGTATCCATCATGCATCAATTATATCATGCACTCCAATGCATGTCTATTTCATACTTAATTAGTTATTTATCTTTTTTCTTATAGATGGTTGTCTTTGAATTTTTGTATAACCTTGCTACCCTGTGCATTGCTATCCTACTCAATTGTGCACCATTGGCCCCTATTCTACACCTGCTAGCCAAGCCTTACTTGACCATCCTGCATTTCCAACCACTAGCTGGTCTACTAGTGTTGCCATCTCGTAACTACTTTATGCAAAGAATCATGTACCAACCTATTTTGGCTAAATTTTCAATATTCATAATGTTGTAACATGCACTATTCCAGCTAAACATTAACACTACAATCTAATTAACCGCTTCCCATTTTTCTTGACCAAACCGGCCTTGGAATACCATTATCATTTATTGGCATTTCAACATTCTGAAATACTTATTTCATGTCTTCTTTCTAATATTATTTTTCTCCCATGGATTTTCTCAATATTAAATATCTCTCTTCACTTCATTGAGCGATTTGTTGTGAATAACTTTTTGGCCATTCAAGACCACCCTACTTCAATGGAAAATCCACCATTTTCCATTTTCACTTGTACCTTGCTTTTGTTGCACACTCTGATAATAGAGGGATCTTTCTTGCTTGTGTAATTTTAGACAAGAGTTGCTAGATCATATCTGACAACTCCTTCTTCCTACATTCCCATGCTTTCTCATAGAGATGATTGATACAACCATAAGTCACTCCTTATCTTCAAGGTTATGGATTCCTCCTTTCTTCTTGTGCATGCAATAAAATTCTTTACTTGTTGGGTTCATACTCTATGTGAAATCTCTATTGACCTTCCCTTGAAATCCATTCAATATCTATAGAATTTGAATACTAATATTCCTTTGATTTTATTTAGACCCTTTACAACCTTGCAACACCTTCCCTACACTTTCTTTTGTCGTTCTTTGATTCTTCAGCCATCTGCACAAGATTGACCTCTTTCATGTCCAATGTTCACCATGGAAATTAGGTGGATTGATTCTCCTAAGTTCACCTTGCAATATGTTTTCCTCATACCTTCTTCTTTTCCTCCGAAAAGGAGACACACTTGGGATGATTCCTAGTCCTGAAATTCCATGATTTCTTCCAGTGGACTACCTTGGATAATGATGGAGTTTGCTCATGCTTCTTCACTGCCTATCATTTCCATGATCATCCATTTTTCTATGTTATCTATATGTTGATACTTTTCTAGAACTAGTTTCTTGATTGGTGTCTGAATCTTTTTTAACTTTCTTATGCAACATATTTAAGTTGTGAAGTATCTCTTCCTAAGCCTTCATAATATTTTCATTATCATCCCTATAGCTCTGCACTTCCCTATACAGGCTTCTCATAGTGACATGATCTTTCCTATATATCTCTTCTTCCATTTAACTTTGTCTCATCATTCCCCATTATGACATGAAAACCTCTTATATCTTTCTCATGTATGTAATATCCTTGGGAATATTCCATAACTCCAATCCTCATATAAGAACTAAAGTTTCTTTATGTACCTCTAATTCTACAATAAATTTGTTATATAATAATTATTGTTAGATATGCATAGCATAAAATATTTCATCATATAGAATATAGGTTATTTCTTCATCAATTTATGAAGGAAAAATTGCACCATTTCAATTTTTTATTTTTTTGATGAATTCCTCCCCAAAACATCTTCCCAACAAATGCCTCAATCTGAATCCTGGGTGAAAAGTTACGACTACATGTTGCAATCCCACTCTTTTTACTACTACATAAATCTATTTATTAATTTTTGAGAACTTTACTTGCCCAAATCAAAATTTTGGGTTTAAATGTGTCTTCTACTCTTCAATACCTTTACAATGAATATTTGTTTGCTCAAATCCGAGCTCCAAGCTGAAAGTTATGGTCCGGAGAAGTTTAGGTTGTTTTGTTCAATTTAGTCATGTTTGCTATAGGTATATTATTTCTCTTCCTGCACATTTGTAGGAACCCATAACCAAAATATGGATCCACTGCTATATTCTATGTGTCATAATATTTCCATCAACTACTCATGTGCCCCAAACAGACTTCTGAGCATAGATTTATGCCCTCTGGAAGTAATATTGGTGCCAAAATTTTACCCTAACTGTTTTGGCTGTAACTTTCTCATACAAGATCTGTTTTGCTAACCATTTAGGTCATGGGAGAGCTCTCTCTGAGTTATTTCATTCTATTTGAAAATAAAAATCTTTCCTAGGTACATTTTTTTCTCTTAGGTTTTGACTTGATAAAAGTGTCATTTAGGGCCTCAAAAATGCCCTGTAAGTTAATGAACTTCAAAAATATGAAAATTTCACACAAAATTCATTTTTTTACTACTGTAACAGTTATTTAAATATCAATCATTGATCTCAAATCATGGTACACAAAAAATGATCATATGACCTTGTCATCCATCGAAGATTGGTGCCATCCTTTGGAAGCGCAAAATGTTTTCCAAAGCTAACAATGTGATCATTGGTCGTCAATCCATTTCCCTATCACTCAATTTTCAAACAACTCTTAAATCAGTCATCGATGATAATTGTTGGTGAATGAAAAAATCCTTGTTGAATCTGCCAATTCCTAACCACTAGCCCATTGGTGATCGACGATCCTCGACAATTGTCGAATGCTTTCCCAAATCGGTCGATTCGACCATCGACCATTGACCACCTCTATTGGCTGACGTGGAATGACATGTGGATGTTGACATGGCATGACACAACACCCAGAGGTTTCAAATTGGGTGACATGACATGACACTTGGATGTTGATGTGGCATGACATGTGGATGATGGTGTCATCATCATCCTTTCCACATCGGTCATCGGTCGATTCTCTTGAACAACCCGAACACCTCACCGACTTCAGTCGACCCTGAACCATTAGTGCATCGGCCATCGGTGAATTCTCTTGCTTGATTCAACCACTATCGCCAAAATCGACCTACCTCCGACCAATGGCCATCAATGGATTTTGTTGGTGATTGAAAATACCTCGTCGGATTCGGCCGACCCGCGATTGTGGGCCTCGACAGATTCTATTGTCAAACCTCACAGGTATATTTTTAAGGATGGAAATTTATATTTAAATGTAGAAACCTGGGCTAATGTTACTAGTTCTTAATATGCAAAATGTAAAATGTTTGGTGATAGTTTTGTAAAAATATTCAAATTTGTAAGGATTTTATATAGTTTCTATAAAATTTTGGCGATTTTTAAGGTAAAATAATTTTATTCTATGGAATTTGGGCGATTTTGTTTTAATAAAAATGGAAATTGGCGAATCTTTTTTGGGAAAAAACATTCGAAATTAGCCTATTTGCGAAATTTATCCCCTAAAATCATCTATGCCTCACACTTAGAAACATTTCAACCAAATCTGTTGATCTAATCCATTTCACAACCCCTTATTTAATCTTGGTCGATGATTCCATCAACCTTTCGAATGGTTGAATCCTTGGGAATTTTTTAAATTTATCGTGACGAATCCCAGTCGTCGATCTAGGGTTCAAAAGATATATCAGTCAACAACCCACCCAACTTCCTATAACTATACACATGACCATTAAAACTCAAATTTTGACTATTCCAGTCAAATTTTGATCTTTGACTTCACTGTTCTACTCCATCAACCTTGTTAAACCATTTGTAGTCATTGAAACATGTATTTTTCCCAACAATTTGGGGATTTCTCTCTAAATTTTTTGTTTTTCCCAAAATCGGTCACTAAAAAAATATGCAATAGTGAATTTCATCAATTCTCTCTGGTTTGAGCCCATACAAGCCTGGTGTTTGAACTAGAAGATCTGATACCATAATGTAATGTACCCAATTCCTATATGAGTTGTTAGGACCCTATATTTAATAGGGAAATCAGTAGTATGACTGATATCTATTTTGGGCAGAACATAGATTGCTTAGGGCGCATAGTGAAAATGCAAAGTTGACAAAAGGATCTCAGTACCTCTCCAAAGATGTCGCAAATAAATGGTGGTTTTATGTTGTGGAATTATCTCCTAGATTTATTTTTGGCAAAATCCTTCATCAATGAACGCGTTTCAAGAAAGATTATGGCTCATTTGCGCAAATCTCATAATGGAAGCATAGCAAACGAGCCTCACTATGTAATTTGTGGAAGAATAAAATCGTGGTCCAACACTCGAATTGACACTTCTCCAGAGTGATCGTAAAATAAATGATTTTCATCACTGTTCTCTCAGGTTTTTCCATGGGCAAAATCTCTGCATTTTTGAATTTGGTTATTGGGTAGCCAAAGTTTGGTGCCACATTCAGCTTTTGGTCTATTTTTGGAGCCAAAGTGACTCTCGGGTCTATTACAGGGCACAAGGTTATATTAAAATTTTAACCAAAATGTCAACATTGTCCAGGAGCTAGTCTCCATATCCACAAGCTATTGAGCATCTACATATCAACACACATCACAATACAAAGCCTAGCACCCAAGCACCAAGCCTCCAAGGAGAATTTTACTATGTGCCCAATGCGTCGAAATATGACGAAAATGTTGGTAAATATAAATACCAAACTCTTTGTTTACGCCGACTATGTGGGATATGACCCACTGAATATATAAAAATGTAGATTTAAAACCCTAACACCATGTGCCTAAGGAAACATGTAGGTGTCAAAGGAATCGCCCAGGTGTGACCAGATAGTTGAGGGAGATAGCTCATAGGTGTCGAATATCATTGGGCCATTGCCAAAAAATATTTTACACTTGCCACTAGATGCCCGAAGCTCATATTTAACCAACATACTGAGGTGTTAAAACATTGAGTTGTAGATGAATAAGACAGTAGAAATGTGCCCACTCAAAGGTCAATCACTTATTGTCATTCAGTGTGCAAGTTTTATGTCAAAGAGAGAGATGAGCATATTGAAATCGGGTAGGCCGAATGTAACTATGGTAGTGTCATTGGAATGTATATCATTGCAGTTACCATTCAAATACCAGCCGAGCATCCAACACCTGTCATCAACACACAACACATTACGAGTCAAGATACACAAAGCTAAATCAGAAGCCACGAGGGTCCCAACATGTGCAATATGCATCGAGAGCATCGTTGAGTGCTTGATAATGTGGATAGCTATTTTTACATGTATGATGGTCGATGTGGGATCTTCTTCACCGCGCAAAGAACCCAGCCCAACATCAAGCATCCAAACTTCTAGATATTAATATAGTTTCCTGAGGAATATTTTAAATTGAAAATTACATTTGTTGCTACAACTATTTTGGAGGAGATTGGAATGGCTTCACTTTCCCCAACAATGTCAAAGGAAACGTCCATGAGGAAGCATCACATTCAGTTTTGAAGGAAACTATACATTTGTTTGGTCTATCTCTTGGCAGATATGACTCTTTTATGTACTCCCTAGAGATATTCAGAGTGTTCACTATTGCAATATTTTAGGGAACATATCTGGGCATTCAAATTATGATTGAGCATTTATAGGAGCAAAGCCAACAAGTAAAATATCATCTCCAGAATATGTGGCAGAAAATCAATTTTCCAGATTTCAAGGCGGCAGCTGGGACACAAATGGTAGTCAAAAGATATCCAAATTTACAAATGGCATATGACAGTTTCAAGCATTCCTAGTCTAAGAAGATTTGACTCCAACAAATCTCCAACAATCCAATTTTAAACAACTTTATTATTTTAGGTATTCTTTGTTTTGATTCTATTATAATTTATTTGCCAGCGAATCAATGAGTAGAGGGATTGTTTCATTATAAAAGGCAGTATTGTTGTAATAGGGAGGGTTGGACCTGGAAGGAAGTTGATTCTTTTGTTGGAATATGTGCCTTGATATTCCATAAAGTTTTTTCTGTAATCTTTAAATGACCGATCAGTAATAGGCAAGTTGTTGACAGGATTCTTCTGTCAAGGTGTTGGTGGCATTTCCTTTCTCTGTTAAGTGTTTTCCCAGTAATCATTTCATTTTTTTTCAAATTCTTATTGTCAAAGGAGAATTAATAGAGTAGAATTTATGGATAAATACTCTGCATCTGTTCTTTGATAATATTTTTGTTTCTCTTCTAAAAGATTAGTTTAGGAATTCTTAAATGCTCCTTTGCTTGGTTTTTTTTTTTTTTTTTCTTTCTCCCCTATTTCTCCCTCATTCGACACCATTAAAAATTAATTCAATCCAGAATTTCCACTACCTTGCCTTGTGTAGGAGATTTTTCTAGATCTGAGAGTGAGTCATATATTTAAGCGCAAACCCCATTTTCCCAATGGCCCTCCTTATTGTCCCAACCCAACCATTTAAAAACCAAAAACTTTGATCCCTCATAACTAGCCAAATATCCTATTCCAAACCAAGTTAAAACATACAGAGAGAACCCTCTCTGAGTATTGGAGGGCTAGATCCAAGATTCCAAGAAGTTGAAATAATTACCTCCATCAATTTCTTCTTCAACCGAGAAATTACAGAGTGATAACATTATGGCGACCATACTATGGAACTTTCCCCAGTAGTACACTTCAAAGTTCTAGATATGATCATTGATGGTGGACAATGACCCGACATAAGAAGGATGATATCATTCACCTGGAGACTCCACACAGTTCAGATTAATCTAAAGACTCCACTGGCAAAAGAATCCAGAAATCAAGATGAATTCAAGCACAGAACGGAGGTATGCTCCCATGAGCTGAGATCACATACCAGGTTTTCCAAATCTCTTACCTCGGGTTGATTGGATGACATATCTTCCTAAGTTCAAAGATGTGAAAGGTAATGATGCTATTATTCATCTAGTGAGATTTCACATACATGTGCGTAGATTAAATATTGATTTTCCTGAAGACTGGCTGATCAAGATATTCATGGCCACTCTGGAAGGTGAAGCCTGATATTGGTATGAAATTTTGCCACCTACTTGTATATACAGTTTAAATTATTTTCATTCAATGTTCTTTGAAAGGTATAAAGAGTCTTATGTGTCCTTAATATTAGTTCAAGACTATTGTAGACATTTTGATATTTTTATTGAAAATCTCGAGAATGTTTATGGAGATGACGAATTCATGGAAGATGAGATCATGGAAGCCCTATATGAAAATCCATTTCAGCAGCATAAAGAAAGTTTAGAGGATACTTATCAAGATGCTCAGGAAAGTTTGCAGTAGGCTAAAGATCTCTGTACAGTTGAAAATGATGGAAGACGAGGTCTTATCTCAGAACTACTTACAGCAAAAGATGGTCTGTAGGAAAATCAAGTTCCAATTTCCAATTGTGACAAAATCAAGCTGGTTATTCCAAATCCAGATTCAGATTGTGATGATGAAGAGCACGTCGTTCTGAATCTCACGAAGGAGATATTTATTATTGAGATCACCTTGAATGAAGAAAACAAATTTATTGACCCAAATGTTCTCATCTCATCATAACAAAGTATTCAGAATGAGGTAATCCGGTCCCTTTATGAAAAACAAGATGAGATATTTGTTCAAGTAAATGAAAAATCTTCTTTGGATGACTCTGTGATAGATGATAGAAATGTCCATTTTGAGTTTCAAGAACGATATGAAGTTTTTCGTCTTATGATTGATGAGTGTGATAAGAAACATGACAATTTGGTTGGAATGTCATATGAATATGATCAACAATGTATTAAAATTGCAGAAGACCAAGAGCACATTCTTGTTGAGGCACATTATGAAGAGAGATATGGTTCAAGAGAAAAAGGTACCTTGTTTCTTCAAATCAGGGAGAGGTAAATTTTCATGTTTTTCAGGACCCAGTGGCAAGTTTATTACGTTCAACAGTGAAGGTGATTATTGTAGTAGCCAGTGATGAGGGAGATCATGGTCAGCTATGTTTTTGGGTACCAAATTGTAAATATTTATTGTTGTCCAGAGAATCTGATTGGGGGAATCAATCAAGGAGGCATTTGCTTGGTTGGCTACACTAGCATTTTGATATCACCTGATTGTACATATGTTTTCAACAGATAGGTGGTTGTCATCAGGATTTGAAGCCCTCAAGTCTTGGTGATATGCCACCATCAATAAGCTCAGTATTTTGAGAATTTTCCAAGTATTCTCCAGTTCAATAGTTTGCAGTACAGATTTCCGTTGTCAGTTATCAATTTATATTTCAGTTTCCAGTTCATAGATTGAACTCCATGCCCAATAAAAACGTACTGATCATCAAGTTCCCCGAGTTCAACGGTTCTAGACACCTCCTTTAGAGCTATCTTCCCTAGTTGGAGCATATGTTAGGACCCTATATTTTATAGGGAAATCAATAGTCTTACTGATATCTATTTTTGGAAGAACATAGATTGCTCAGGGCGCATAGTGAAAATGCAAAGTTGACAAAAGGCTCTAAGTACCTCTCCAAAGATGTCGCAAATAAATGGTGGTTTTATGTTGTGGAATTATCTCCCAGATTTATTTTTGGCAAAATCCTTCATCAATGAACGTGTTTCAAGAATGATTATGGCTCAATTGCGTAAATGTCACAATGGAAGCAGAGAAAACGAGCCTAACTGTGTAATTTTTGTAAGAATAAAATCGTGGTCCAGCACTCGAATCAACACTTCTCCAAAATGATCGTAGAATAAATGATTTTCATCATCGTTCTCTCAGGTTTTTGCGTGGATAAAAACTCTGCATTTTTCAATTTGGTTATTGGGTAGCCAAATTTTGGTGCCACATTCAACTTTTGGTCTATTTTTGGAGCCAAAGTGACTCTCGGGTCTGTTACAGGGCATAAGGTTATATTAAAATTTTAACCAAAATGTCAACATTGGCCAGGAGCCAGTCTCCATATCCACAAGCTATTGAGCATCTACATATCAATAGACATCACAATACAAATCCTAGAACCCAAGTGCCAAGCCTCCAAGGAGAAGTTTACTATGTGCCCAACGCATTGAAATATGATGGAAATATTGGTAAATATAAATACCAAACTATTTGTTTACGTCATCGATGTGGGATATGACCCACTGAATATATAAAAATGCAGATTTAAAACCATAATGCCAGGTGCCTAAGGAAACATGTAGGTGTCAAAGGAATCACCCAGGTGTGACCAGATAGCTGAGGGAGATAGCTCGCAGGTGTCGAATATCATTAGGTCGTTGCCAACAAATGTTTTATACTTTCCACCAGATGCCCAAAGCTCAAATTTAACCAACATACTGAGGTGTTAAAACGTTGAGTTCCATATGAATAAGATAGTATAAATGTGCCCACTCAAAGGTCAATCGCTTACTGTCATTCAATGTGTAGGTTTTATGTCAAAGAGAGAGATGAGCATATTGAAATCGGGCAGGCCGATGGTAACTATGGTAGTGTCGGTGATTGGAATAATGTACAAATTCCAAGTATTAGGTGTTGGAATGTATATCATTACAGTTACCATTCAAATACCAACCGAGCATCTAGCACCTATCATCAACATGCAACACATTACGAGTCAAGCTACACAAATCTAAAGAAGAAGCCACAAGGGTCCCAACATGTGCAATATGCATCGAGAGCATCGTTGAGCACTTGATAATGTGGATAGCTATTTTTACATGTATGTTGGTCGATGTGGGATCTTCCTCACTGCGTAAAGAACCCAGTCCAACATCAAGCATCCAAACTTCTGAATATCAATATAGTTTCCCGTGGAATATTTTAAATTGAAAATTTCATTTTCTACTGCAAAGTTTTTGGAGGATATTAGAATGCCTTCACTTTCCCCAACAATGTCAAAGGAAACACTCATGAGGAGGCATCACATTCAGTTTTGAAGGAAATCATACATTTGTTTGGTTTGTCTCTTGGAAGATATGACTCTTTTATGTACTCCCTAGATATATTCAGTGCGTTCACTATTGCAATATTTTAGGGAACATATATGGGCATTCAAATTATGGTTTAACATTTACAGGGGAAAAGCCAGCAAGTAAAATATCATCTCCAGAATATGTGGCAGAAAATCAATTTTCCAGATTTCAAGGTGGCAGTTGGGACACAAATGGTAGTAAAAAGATATCCAAATTTACAAGTGGTAGATGACAGTTTCAAGCATTCCCAGTCTAAGAAGATTTGAATCCAACAAATCTCCAGCAATCCAAGTTTTAACAACTTTATTATTTTTGGTATTCTTTGTTTTGATTCTATTAGAATTTATTTTCCAATGAATCAATGAGTAGAGGGATTGTTTCATTATAAAAGGTAGTGTTGTTGTAATAGGGAGGGTTGGACCTGGAAGGAAGTTGATTCTTTTGTTGGACTATGGGCCTTGCTATTCCAGAAGGTTTTTTCTGTAATATTTAAATGACTGATCAGTAATAGGAAATTTGTTAACATGATTCTTGTGTCGAGGTGTTGGTGGCGTTTCCTTTCTCTGTTAAGTGTTTTTCCTGTAATCATTTCATTTTTTTCCAAATTATTATTTTCAAAGGAGAATTAATAGAGAATAATTTATTGGAGAAATACTATGCATCTGTTCTTTGATAATCTTTATGTTTCTCTTATAAAAGCTCAGTTTAGGAATTCTTAAATGCTCCTTTGCTTGGTTTTTTTTTTTTCTTTCTTGCTTATTTCTCCCTCATTCGACACCATTAAAAATTAATTCAATCCAAAGTTTCCACTACCTTTCCCTATGTAGGAGATTTGTCTAGATCTGAGAGTGAGTCATATATTTAAGCACAGACCCCATTTTCCCAATGGCCCTCCTTGTTGTCCCAACCCAACCATTTAAAATCCAGAAACCTCGATCCCTCTTAACTAGCCTAATATCCTATTCCAAACCAAGTTAAAACATATAGAGAGAGCCCTCTCTAAGTCTTGGAGGGCTAGATACAAGATTCCAAGTGGTTGAAACAATTACCTCCGTCAATTTCTTCTTCAGACGAGAAATTACAGAGTGGTAACATGAGCAACATTACATGTGGAAACTCATTAAATTATTAATATTTATTGCTAATTAAATTCTTGTATCTTACCGCCACAAATCACATACATATTTGACCATTTGAATGATACTACAGTTCTAAATGCATCTAAAATCATATATTAAACATGAATAAAATTGTTCAAGACACAACAAACATAGAACATTCATATAAACTATTTACACAATGGAATTTAACATAAGAACGTAACAAAAGATCTTATCTGTTAATGATTAACCAATTGGATGCAAACGAAGGATGAACCTCCCATCCATAGGAACTACTGATCATTTTCTCTCATCAAACATCCTTCCCCAAGCTGAGGCTATGAGTCCACAAGGAGATTTGTCCCACTAGCTATCCACTCTCCACAAAAGCAATCCCGAACCCAAGCTCTAGTCTCACAACAGTTCCAAACCTCCAACTCTCTCTTTTCCCCACAACCTACACTGCCCAAGGAATGCACCCCCTTCAATGCTCACAATCCCTCAGGCTGTAACATTCATTTATCAGGGCCACTAGTGCATTCAATTGGCTAGGAATCACTCAATTGGGAACTCTAGGAACTCTTAGTTGTTTCATATTTTCTCATAGCAACCTTCGTAAGGCTCTGAGTCATTTTCTCCATAGAAAATTGTGCCACAAGATCACAGCCCGATTTATAGGAACATAAGCCTCTTTCTCATCATAAAAACAAAACCAAACAATCCCTTCCTTCAAGTATATCATGTCTAGTCCTATTCCCAACCCTTTGCTCCTCCTTTGATGCCCAGAATATGTATGTAAAATTGTCCCTATTTTGCATACGAATTTCTTCTTCTTCCTTACTTGCTTGAATCACACTCTTCTCAAAGATGATGGTACTTAAAATCACTCATGATCATTAGTGTTGAATTATTTAAATACAAAAGAACATTGAAAGAACACAAGCTTTAAAATCGTATTAAACCCAATTAACTTTAAACTAATTCCTAGTATTGAAACATTGCAACATTATTTCATTTCCCTCGTTGTAAAGAAACCTTAAGACATAATCAAATTTCACATTAAAAAGGACCAATTCTAGGAGAACATTAAAACCATATTTTAACAAGGCTACATGGTAGCAAATACCTGCCTAAGTTTGAATACATGAAAACAATGCTGAAAACAATGCTGCAAGAGAGTAATTCATAGTAAGAAATTAAAATGTTTTAAAAATAGTATAGATAATATATTGCTAATGGTATCTACAATTATATTCACATAGTAAGATATGAATATAAAATGAAAATGTTATCTAAATAAATTTGTAGTAAAAATATGAAATTTGTAGATTATTCAAACTTTAAATTTAATTTTATTTTGATTTAAAATGAAGTTATAAATATTTATTTTGTCAATAGTAAGCTTTTTTTAATGAAACATTAAAAGTTTTTTCCAC
>SNQJ01S0003391.1:206172-265140 GCA_010110895.2 Picea sitchensis | reverse complement strand
CTTACGCATTCCAAGGTTTTATGGTAACAGTCCAGTTTGGATTTATGGGTGGCTAGCCAGTCCATACCAATCAATAGATCATACGATCCCAGGGCTAATATGTTAAGGGTTGTTTGGGTGGGGAATTTACCCATAATTAATTAGCAGGCTGGTATGACCTCCGCTACCCTTCTTTTGGTGTCGGTGGATAAATGTACCAACCATGGCTTGGTGTTTTTATGTGGCTGTAGATTACATTTATCAATAGACTTAGGGGCTATATAACGCAAATTTGAACCAGAGTCAATCAGAATAGACACTATATGGTTGGTGATCCTACCTTCGATTTCCACCACGGAAGCTTGGTGGTTAGCTTGGTTATTATCCAAGGCTACATAAATTTGTGGCACACTCATGGCCACGTCATTGACGGTGGTAGCTTCTTGAACGTTTTAAATTCTTCGACTGTTCTATTGTCGGTGCGGGCAGTCCCTCAGTAGATGTTCTTCTCCACAACCCTGACATTTCAAAGGTTCTCTCTTTGGGTTATCAGTATTTACTGGGGCAGATCTAGAAATTGTATTTCCGCTCAAGGAGGGAAAGTTCTGTAGGTGTACACTTCGAGATGGGAAGCTCATCCTTGATTTCTTTTTATAGTCCTTAAATCTTGGGGATTTAAACCCCCTTTTCTGGAATCCTGAACTATTCTTCTGCTTCCAGCCTTCACCAGGTCCTGTCCGATGCCCAAGTTGTTCATAACAATATCTTGCCTTTCAGATAGTATCTTCTAGGGTATTTGGTTCGTCAAATTCAATCCTGTTATGATATTCCTTAGGTAGTCCACTGATGAATCGTTGCACCTTTTCCTTTTATTCTTTTATGTAGGGTACATACCTTAGCAACTCGAGCAATCTGCTGACATATTCCTCTATGGTGAGTTTCCCCATCTTAAGTTCATATAATTCTTTAGTCTTTTCGTCGAAGTATTTTTCCGACAGATACTTCTTCCTGAAGTATTTCTCAAATCGTTCCCAAGACAAGTCTTCTTTGTGAATCCCTTTTACATTCTTAAGGTATTCCCACCAAATGGAAGCCTTTCCATTCAAGTTGAAGGTGGATACTCGGGCCTTCAAGTTTTCTAAGAAGTCATGGACTCTGAAATATTTCTTTAGTCCAAGCAGCCAGGTCTCCGCTTCCTCTCCCTTCTTTATTTCACCGTTGAAGGTGGGTGGTTTGGCCTTCTTGAAATATTTGAGATTATGACTCTTGGAAAGTTTTTTTTTTCTTTCGTTTTCTTCGGGAATGAGAACTGGTTCTGCTGCTACAAGATCCCTCCGAGTCGCCAGCTTCCTTTCTAGAAGAATCGTCCGATGCTTGTCCCTTATCTATGGGGTGGACCTTTCTCAAGGTTCTCCTCTCAGTGTGGCCACTGACATGACCATTTTTTTGTGTCTCAGGTTCATATTTCAATTGCCTTTGTATGTTAGATAAGATTTGCAGTAAAACTGTATTAATTTCCATTTGCCTCTCTTGCTCTTTTATCATCCTTTCGTTGTCAGCCTTGCAGCTCTGTAATTCGACCATGAGGCTCCTCACAGTATCAACCAGATCTAGAGGGGTCCCTACAGCCCTCCTTTTGTCAGACTCTTCATCTCTATTATGGGAGCCTTCCCCCACTTCATGGTGAGTCACCATTCTCTACGTCTGTAATTTTCCACGGTTGATCTTCCGCTTTGTGTGCAAAATAAAAACGCTCGTTGTTAGTCAATATTTATATTCATTTATAACCAGTACATAATTCATATTTTTTTTCACATGCACACACACAATAGGAGTTTTCATTCTTAACTTTGACTTTCGATTAAGAAGGTTAAGACAGGGGGTTACTCCTTTTAGGAGTGTTTAGAACGGAGCTCCAGTGCAACTCATTCATCAGCCCAAGCAGGTCAAGTGTTGTAACCATGCTCTGATACCAATTTGTAACACACCCACTACGAACGACTAAAAATTTTCGGCTTTTCCTTCTCTTCTCCGAGGAATAAAATCCCCGAATTCCTATGGGGCTTGTTGCAGACCCTACCATCCCTTATCCGTACCTATATGATCATTGACGATGACCACAGGCCTTACCAGAGAGGTTCTCCTGGCTTTCGCGATTTGAGAAATCGCAAAGCATGTACTCTCGGTTCCCTCGCTTTTGAGGTGCCGAAACCCGAAGGGAACCAACAGTTCGTCACAATTAATAATGCCTCGGATTGAAGCCTGGCTCTCCACCTTTTGAGGTTTTTCATACCGGGTTTTCGCGGTATAAGAGGGCGAGGGTCTCCTACCCTTCGGTTCTCTGGGTGCCAAAACACCGAAGACCCTATATCCGCCAAACTCATTTTGGGTTTCATCCATCGGAATTTCATGTCTATCGAACATGAGGAAAACTGACCTTTGGAGATCTCGGGTACCGAAATGCCAAAACACCAAAACCATGTGTGCTAATCCATTTCAGGATTTTGCCTATCGGGATTTTGTGATATGCAAGGACAGGAGGTCTCGCACCTGGGTTTCCCGGGAGCCGAAACTCTGAAACATCATAACCTACCCATGCTCTATCATTTCAGGATTTTGTAAGTCAGGATTTCGGGCTATGTGAAGACAGGAGGTCTAGCATCTGGGTTTCCCGGGTGCCGAAACTCTGAAACATCCAAACTCTAGACACGCTATGCCATTTAGGGGTTTCACAAGTCGGGATTTAAGGACTGGTGAGTATAAGAGACTTGCCTCTAGATATCTCGGGTGCCGAAACACCGAAACAATAAATTCTAGTCATGCTATACCTTTTCGGGGTTTCATACTTCGGGGTTTCGCAACTGGCGAGTACACGGGATCTTACCCTTAGGTATCTTGGGTGCCAAAACACCAAAACACCATAACTCATCCACGCTATTGTCATTTCGGGGTCTCATCAAACGAGATTTTGCGATATGCGAGAACAGGAGGTCTCGCACCTGGGTTTCCCGTGAGCCGAAACTCCGAAACACTAAAATCTAAATACACTATACTATTTTGGGATTTTGCAAGTCAAGATTTCGGGACTTGCGAGTGCAAGGGAACTCGCCCTTGGGTATTCCGGGTATCGAAACACTGAAACACCGAATCTGTACGCGCTAAGCCATTTCTGGATTTCGCAAGTCGGGATTTCGGGACTTGCGAGTGCAAGGGAACTCGCCCTTGGGTATTCTGGGTACCGAAACAACAAAACGCAAAATCTATACACGTTAAGCAATTTTGGGAATTCACAAACCGGGTTTTCGGAATATGCGATGACAAGAAGTCTCGCACCTGGGTTTCTCGGGAGCCGAAACTCCGAAACACCAAACTCCAAATATGCTCCACTATTTTGGGGTTTCCTCCATTAGGATTTTACGGGTTCAGATTTCGCGAGTCGGGTTTTCGAGACTGGTGAATACATGGGGCCCGCAATTAGGCACCCTAGGTGCCGAAATACCTAAATATAATAACTTCTCCACACTCTATCTTTTCGGGATTTTGCAAGTCAGTATTTCGGGACTTACGAGTACAAGGGAACTCGCCCTTGGATATTTAGGATGCCAAAATACCGAAATATCAGGATTTAGCTACACGCTATCATTTCGGGATTTCTCATGTCAAGATTTCGGGGCTTGTGAGTACAAAGGAACTCTCCCTCGGGTATTCCGGGTACCGAAACTCTGAAATACCAACTCTTGAACCTGCTCATCTTATTTCGGGGTTTCTTCCATCGGGATTTAACAAGTCGGGATTTTGGGACTTGCGAGTACAAGGGAACTTGCCCTTGGGTATTCTAGGTACCGAAACACTGAAATTTCGAAATAAAAAAGGATCATTCTCTCTCATGCAGGGTTTTAAGACTTACGCCATAAAATCCTCCAGCATATCCTTGATAAACTTTCAAAAAGGGTGTCCCTGTGAGGAGATCTATCCAGGGTAGTACTTGAGACAAATAAGGGAATAAATTTCTCGAGAACAACCTTGAAAATTGAATCTGTTCAAATAGATATACATAAGCCATAGGTGGTCTTTCCAATATAAGCATACAACCACTATTTCTGATCAAAACACCATACAGACAGTCTTATACTGAAACCATTCATAATTGCACAAACCATGAGCATACATGTCAAAATATTAATTTCAAGATACAAGATATAACACTTATCAGAAAAACACTAGGTTTGATGCAACTGTTGAGAGGGGTGCTCGTTTCCACCCAACCGTAGGTTCAGTGATTCCGAATGGATTTACCACTAGCCACCCCCAATCTTAGACCACGATGCTGTGAGACTGAGTCTCTGTTCATCAGAAGTCGAGAACGAAGGTTACTCTCCTTCTTCTCTGCTTATCAATCACTCTCTATATTTTTCCATAGTCCTTATGATTTCTCCCCTCTTGCAATCTCTGTTGCGACTGCTCCCTTCCACACCTCTTTCCTAACTTTTCTTTTCCGATGAGGTTGTGTGTGGCATGAAATTCCCCACGGTGGTCAAGTATGAGGCTTCCATAGATGGGTGGTTCACCCCCATCCCTCATTAACTCATGAGGAGCTTCTTCACCTACCAACCTGGCGAGTAATTCATTTTGGGGACACCGAGCCGCTCTTGATCTTCGAGCCAGTGAAGACCAAATACGGTATTTGTTTCGGTGGAAGTTAACACCACCATTATAGGTGCCTTCCACCACCTTTCATCATCCATCGTGGTCTCTTTTCAGCACATCCCCCTCCCAGCAGTCCTGCAACATATATTCATAACATTATTTACATTCGTCGACCTTTTATACTAAGGTCCATTCAAAATTACACATTCACATCTTTGAGTCTGCCATAGTTCTTGGTCAGTATAGTTATTTTTACATACTGGGGGAAATAAGGTGTTACAATTTCTAGGTTCCAAGGTTTTTAACCTTAGAGACCATCTTATACCCAATAAAGATACACTTTTCAACCTTCTTATCTATCTTACTCATGTTTTCCTTTGGAACATGAACATAGGCCTCACAACCAAATACCTTGATATGTGTGAGAGAAGGTTTCCTACCAGTCCATACCTCTTGTGGAGTCTTTTCATCCAGCGTTGATGAGGGTGATCTGTTAACCATGTAACATGCAGTAACCATTGCCTCTGCATAAAAAAATTTCCCCAACCTGACACCACTAAGCATGCACCTTGCTTTTTCCATCAACATCATGTTCATCCTTTCATAAACTACATTATGTTGAGGTGTATATGGAGTAGTATTCTTCCTTTCTATACCCCACTTCGTACAAAATTCTTCAAATTCATTCTCACTAAATTCTCCGCCATTATCTGTCCTCAATACCTTAATTATTTTCTCTGTTTGATTCTCAACAAGAGCCTTAAACTCTTTAAACCTGTCAAAGACTTTAGATTTCTTCCTCAGGAAATATATCCAATTATTCTTTGAGAATTCATCTATAAATGAGACATAGTACACATATTTTCCCAATGATGGAACTGACACAAGTCCAAACACATCACTGTGAACTAGCTGTAAAATTCCTTATGCCCTCGTTGCACCAGAGGGGAATATTACACTATTATGCTTCCCATATACACAATGTTAAGATAAATCAAAATCCAGAGAGAAATTAGACATAGCTTCAACCATACCTTTACCATGTAGTAGTCCAAGACCCTTCTCTCCGATATGCCCCAGTCTTTGATTCCACAAAATAAACTTTTCTCCAGAGACTGTAAGATTTCTTTCTTTTTCAACTCCAATATCGAGAACAATGGAACTATTACAACCATCACTAATAGTGCTTCCTTGTAACTTATAGAGAGTTCCAAACCAAACTCCCTTCATCAAAACCATTTCTCCTCGAACCATCCTGCAGGTTTCCTTTTCAAATATGTTTTACCTATGCATTGTCCATTTTTCTTACAACTTCCTCTGACACATTCAGTCATATCGAATCTCTGAGACACATTCGAATTGTGATCTTCCCCTTCCGATGCAACTTTTTCCAGTCATCTGCTGAAGTTACTATAGGTGTAGTACCTTGATCCACCATGATCCATTGATCTATGTCCACCAACAGATCTTCTATCTTGAGCTTCTATATCTCAAAAATTTCCCATTAAACTTCTCAATCTCAATTTCTCACTGTAACAAGGTTTATCGCAGTCCTGAGCCAAACCCTTGACCACAAAGGCATCCCCTTGAAGCCAACAAAGCTCTAATACCAAATGTAGATTTTAACCTTGTACAATATTTTACTACAAACAAATTTTCAATAAAATAACAGAAAAGATACAATGGTAAATGCACACATTACACAAAGATTTTTCCCCTGGAAACCCAAACCGAGAAAACCAACATATTCTATATGCATTCATAGTGATACATTGTTTACAATACAATATACATATAGGAGCCAACGACATCCAAAACCCTAACCCAATTACCTATATTAGTCAACAACCCTAATTCCTTAACTGGAAATAGAAAACCATCGAAAAAAACCAAGTGTCGAAAAACCACCCAATAATGGACATGAAAATTGAGGTGACACGAAAAATGAGGCAAAAATGAGATATGTTTCCCGATGAAAAAACAATTTGTCGGGGGCACTACCCTTGAAGGGGGGGCCTAGAGACCCCCACTCAAACCCCCCTATGCACTCGACACAACGTAGCAGATACTAGAGCTATTCGTGCAAAGAATATAACACATACCCAATACACAACTCGTACCTAACCCAAATAATAGGAGGCCAACCCAGCCAACGCAAGTTACTGGAATTGCAACCTACCCGAGTTACTCCATCTCTTCCCTATACTATAATGATATTCACGTTAGATATGAGAATATTCTAACCAAGTACCAACCTCACATTAGCATTGAATATACAAATGAGGAGCTCCCAAGTGAAGATGCGAAAAAAAAAACAATCTCTGGAACCTTCAGAAACTGAAAATTCCCACCCTGCACTCTAGTACCCACCCTATACTGAGAGACTAAATTAAGAAAAAGATTCTATACAACCCAAGTTTAAATTATTAGGATAACTCAAGAATGTCTGTGTCAAAATACCATTATTTCAAGCAATTAAGGACATACCTATTTATTCAAAAGTGGTACGAGAACTTTGTTTGAATGATATGAAAATACCACACAAGTTTTGATACAAACTTGCTCCTTAAATATCAACAAACTTTGATACTAATTCATCCCAAAGAATCCTTATATTCTAATTAGTTCACATGAAAATACTAAACATCCAACTAGATTTGAGAATATAAATGAAGATCGCTTGACTATTTGCATAATATCATGTGAATGTCTTATTTGTCAATAAACTCATAAATTGATGATTAACTTGAAATGTAAATGAGAAAATAGAACATAAAATAAAAGTACTCAAATACATATGTAATTGACATACATCACTGCATCTTCAAAGTCCTTAAAATAGCATGACTCTTCTTCATCATCTCAAAATTCCAAATTACATTACAAAATGAGCTTACAAAACACAATTTTGAAGACACTCCAAAAATTCGTTGCTCGAATGGAGAAATGGAGTACACCATTGAATTCCATGTTTCACCCTCTAGTGGTGCCATGTGGCACCCCTATTTTCCCTGGTTTGACCAAAATTTGACCATCCAAAACTTTTGCATACGAGCTCCATTTGAATTTCCATTTGCGCCATTGGAAAGATAACGATGCACTTTACGCATTGATATCATTTTAATAAAATTTTGAGATAGTATGATTTTGAGAATTTATGAATCCCCTAGGACCTCTGTGAGCATTCCTTATATCACTCTATATCATTGAGGAATCCCAGTAGGAAATGAAATGATCCCCAAATTATTCACGTCGTGGGGAAACTATTAGGCCTAATCATGGGGGGAGTTATCGTGACTAAATATTCTAACCCTAACTATCTAGTCGTTAATGTGAAGACAAATAATACACTTATTAGTAACACATTAATTGACTTAGGGTATTCCATAAAATTTATGAAACGTGATACCATGCAATCCTTATGACTTACAGGCCTTAGGGGAACCACCATTGTACTTCAAATCCCTGATAGATCCACCATTAAACCAGAGGGAATTATAGAAGATGTAGTGATCTCTATGGATTCATGGGAATATCTCGCTAACTTCTTGTTCCTACAACCTAAAACTTTTCTGGATGGGTATCCTCTAATCCTCGGATGACCGTGGTTTTCAACTACCTATGCCTACATCAGTTGTCGGTCAGGAAAGATGACTATTTTCCACGAGACATCCACTAAACAATTAACTCTCTACCCTCCTTCCAAACCCAACATAGACTTAGAAACACCACTTTGGGTTGACAAATAAGAAAGTGATGAAGAAGGGGAAGCCCATTAGGTCCTATCTATAAATTAATATGTATCCATAAGATATAAAACAAAGGATGGAAAAATCAATGATTTTATAGCCTCCTCCTCTTCCTCACAAAACACACATCTCCTTGAGCGTATTATGAAACTAGAAAATCAACTTTCCTTAGCCTCCATAAGAATCTCACCCATTGAATATGAACCTGCACAACAAAAATACCAAGGATCCCTTATAGAAACCATATAAATTAGCCTAGGGAAAACCTTGAAAATCAACCAAGGACTAACGAAACAACAAAAAGAGTGATTGGTTCAAGTTATACGAAAGCACCGTGATGCCTTCTCCTAGGATTAATCTGATATTAAAGGGATGAAACCTAACCCATGTACACATAATATATATATTAAGGAAGGATTCAGACCCATTCGTCAACCTCAACGCTGGATGAACCCAACAATGAAAGACATAGTCAAAGAAGAGCTACAAAAATTGCTTACAACTAACTTCATCTATTCCATTTCTGATAGACAATGGGTCTCTCCTCTTGTCATGGTACCAAAGAAAAATGACAAATGGATACTTTGTGTAGATTAATGATAATTTAATAAAGAAACACATACATATCACTTCCCATTACATTTTATCGACGATGTCCCTGAAATGCTTGCATGAAAGAAGTATTTTTCTTTCCTCAACGGTTTCAGTGGATACAACCAGATCCAAATCACCCTTGAAGACTAAGAGAAAACATCATTCACCTATCCTTGGGGGAAATTCTCTTACCGTGTTCTACCATTTAGGTTATGCAATTCCCCCACCACCTTTGAGCGAGCCGTTATAGGTATATTCTATGATCTCGTTTATCACTGTGTGGAAATATATATGGATGATTTTATAACATATGGGGATGAATTTGATGAAGCATTAGCCAATCTAGAAAAGACGTTAATTAGGTGTAAGGATTCAAATGTTTCCCTTAGTAAAAAAAAGTGTTTTATGATGGAAACTGATGGAATTTTATTGGGACATCGTATCTCAAAGAAAGGTATTCAAGTCGATTGAAAGAAAATAAAGGTAATAATCAATTTTCCAACTCCAACTTAATAAAAGTAGGTACACATGTTTATAGGATATGTTGGTTGTTTCCATAGATTCATTGGAAACTTTTCATGTATTTTTCATCCATTATTTTAATTACTTAGCAGATATATTGAGTTTTATGGACATAGACATGCCAACATGCACTTGATGAATTGGAAGTCAAAGTATTTGAAGCTCCTGTATTAAGAGGTCCTGATTGGACCCTCCCATTCCACATTTCCACATATGCATCCCACACCGCTATTGAAGTAGTCCTCAGACAAATCGAAGAAAAAGACCCATATGAAATCTACTATGTTAGTAAGAATCTCTCGCATGTTGAATTGAACTACATGGTAACTGAGAAAAAGTTTCTTTTTATTATTCATGCAATAAACAAGTTTACACACTACATTACTAGATATGCTATAATTTTGCATATTGATCATTCTACTATTAAATATTTAATGAACAAACCAATCACAAATGTCAGGGTCACTAGATGGTTTCTTTTGTTGCAAGAATTTGATGTTTCCATTTTAAACAAACCAGAAAATAATAATGTAGTGGCTGCTTTTATTTCTAGAATAACATCTAATGAGAAGGAACCTTGAGTAGAATAATGTTTTCCAGACAAACACCTATTTGTAGTATCTACTAACTCACCTTGGTTTGCATATATTACTAACTTTTTGGATGTAGGAAAACTTCCACATTATCTAACCCCCCAAAGAACGAAAAATTATAGTAAGGAAAAGTGAGATATTCTCATGGATTGATGGTTACCTCTTCTACACTGGGCTTGATCTGATTATCAGAAGGTGTGTATGAGAGGAAAAAGTACATGAAATAATAAAATCCTGTCATGATGGGCCATGTGGGGGAAACTTTGCAGATAAAAGGATCGAGTACAAGATACTCCACCAGGGGTATTATTGGCCCACACTCTTCAAAGACTCTAAAGAATACGTGAAGATGCGCGATGACTTTCAATGCATGGGTAGACTTGCACAAGTGGATGAAATTCCTCTACAAACACAGATGGTGTTGGAACCTTTTGAAAAATGGGCCATTGATTTTGTGGGACCAATAAATCCCCCATTTTATCAAAACTTTTGTATCCTCATCTATACAGATTATGCCACAAAATGGATGGAGGCAACGCCACTTCCAGCAGCAACCCAACGAGCAATAGTAGAATTTCTCCATGAGGAAATTTTTGTAAGGTTCAAGATACCATGGGAGATGGTCACAGATGGAGGAAATCAGTTCACATAATTACTTGTTAGAGGCCTGATGGAAAACTACAAAATCAAACATCGAGTAACAACCCTATATCATCCACAGGAAAATAGACAGGTAGAGGGGAGTAACAAAATCCTTGAGGCCATGATTACAAAAAAAGTTATATTACACCTCAAGGATTGGGCTGATCGACTTGCCAAATCCTTATGGGCCTACAAAACCACCTGGAGGACTACTACAAGTTGCACACCTTATGATTTAGTCTATGGAAAGAGGTTACTACTACCCATTGAAATAGATATTCATACACTAAGGACAACAATACAACTTGGGTTTGAACTGTCAGAGTCTTAGAAACAAAGACTGCTCCAAATCAATGAGTTAGATGAACTACGACATGATGCCCTACATCGAGCCACAATGATACATCATCAAAGGGAAAAATGGCATGATAAGTTTATCAAGAAAAATAAGTGTAAGGTTGGAGAGTGTTCATTATTATTCGATTCCAAATTCAATGACTTTAGAGGAAATATTTTCAATAGATGGCTTGTACCATATGAGATTGACAAAGTCTACGACAATGTGGCCATCAAAATCCAGACCATTGATGATTACATGTTTCCTTTGATGGCTAATGGAAATAGGATTCACTTATCTCAACAACCCTTATCAAAAGAATCCTTTTATAGGAAAGTTACAAATGGATGGCCTGACAGTGACCTGGAAATTGTTCCTGTTAGATAGATTATGTTCCGGTTTAAAAATAAAAAAATAATAATAAATAGATCTAAAAAAAACCTCAGAATAAACAAAAAGGGCACTTCATTGTTTCATGATGGTTTGGTCAAGATCCTTCTTGATAAATCTTAATGAAAACTTGTTTTTCTAACAATTTTCTTTTTCCAGGATCCACGAGGGAAGAATAATGTTGTTTCCATTTCCTATTGCTACAACTACAGTTGTTGCAACTTCCTTTGTCATAACATTTTTTATTGCTGCAACTTCCTTTTTTGTAACATTTTATGTTGCTGCAACAAATGTTGATGCAATTCTGGTTATCTCTATGATCTCTTGTGCTATGAATCATGCAGCTAAAACTCCCAATGTCACGACTCCCATTACTACAACTACCCCACCACAATCATACCCTTTTTCCCAATTCCTTTGGCTGCTACTCAATTTACAACCCCCCTATTCATGTCACCAATTCCATTCTCATTGATTTGGCTATCACTCCATTTCCATCTCCCCTCTTCATTTCACCAATTACATTCTCATTCCCATAGCTCCTACTCCAACCGAAGTCATCCCATAATCTTTATATTTTCCTTCCCCCATTCACTCAGCTGCAACTATGTTGCAACCTTCCTTCATTCCACAAAACTCACAAGTTCTTTTCAAAAATATCAGTGTGTTTTCACTGCGACAACTTCATTGTTGCGACTCTTATCGCTGCAAATACACTTGCAACCTCATTTCATAATCCCACTTTTCACCTTTTCCCTGCACCATCGATGTTGTGAATCAATTCCACACCATATATTGGATCATCCATGTTGTATCTTTTTCATTGTAACTCTCGTACCGTGAATTATTCCCTCTAACAAGTTTTAGTCATTTTGTTTTGATTGTTGCAGCTTCGTTGTTGTGACTCACATCGCCGCAACTCCACTTGCAAATTCACTCCATTTTTCTCACTTTCCACCCACACCTTTTCCCTCCATCACCTATGTTTCAATTCATATCCTCACCCTAGAGACACACTGTCACTGTTGTAGTTCCATCACTGCAACTCTTGTTGTTGTGACTCCACTTGCAGCTCACATTTCTGAACATCACCATTCCTGCAATTCCAATCTATGAAATTGATAACGTCGACACTGCAATTATGGCTAGAACCATTGATGGGAATTCATCCTACGCCACCAAGACTCGATCCACGTTGTACTCACATAACCACTCAAGGTAAGATATGATCCTACGCCACCAAGACTCGATCCACGTTGTACTCACATAACCACTCAAGGTAAGATATGACATGTACACATTCCAATCAAAATTTGTGATGGGCAGTCTTAGGGCATGTGTCTATATCATTCGTCTTTAACCACCACATTAAAGCATCATTACTATAATTGTGATTCCCATACCACCACCCTTTTTTATACAATTACTAACTCACCATCCTATAATTCACATAGATCTACAAACAAAAACACTCAGAGTTAGTAGAGGAAAGGAGACATGGGTGGATCATTAATACATAAATAGCCAACATAACCAATGTTGTTGGAGTTTTATGATGACATCAGAGAAATTCTGGGATGAGCAGGATGGATGGACTATGTGTTACAATTACAGGGCTAAAATGATGAGATCACTCTAGAATTTTCCATGGATTACATACTAGAGTGCTCCATAGTTGCAGGAACACATGTGGAGGTCATAGAGGAAATCGTGGTCGAAGTCACTTGTCTACCTTGCATAGGAGAAAGATGGTATAGATGAAGGGATTCACACCCTAAAATTTTGAGGCAGTTCCTCGAACTAGGGGAAGATTTAGTCAAGAAAGGAACAATACTTGACCATTGGTCATTACCTCATCCATGGTAAGATGGAGTTGTCTTCATTCAGTGTTACTTCACTTGCGAAGAACATTATGAAACTATTTATGTTCAACACATTCACTTGCTTGAGCATATACACCATAACCAAACGATCAATATGTAGCATTTTCTATTTAGGAAATTGCAGAAATGGAAATGATTGTCCAAAGGGACAAGCACACTAGGGAGGCTATATCTCATCACTTCCTCATCAAATTATTGGTTGAGCATGCTTTGAAAAAATATGGCCACACCTAGAACAATATTGTACAACCACCTGTTCTCCTTAATGAAAGTGAAGTTTCTACCCTTCAATCAGCCAAGAAGGAAATTCCTTATTTTTTGGTTCCACATGAGACTACAACTACAACACCTCCATTGGGTGATGAGGCCACATAAGTAGAAGGACCGACTGCTTCAATGCCACAAAATAAACCCAAGAGAAAAAGCAGGGGAAAATCCCGCCATGCCGCAACTCCGATAGAAGTAGACCGTGACAATGATGTGGAGATAACTGACAACAAACCACACATAAATAAACTTCAAGGGTTTACCAAAAGGCTACCTACCATGTTGAATAAACAAAGGAAAAAAATGAGTCTACAAATAAAGGTATAAGAGAAGAACTTCCAAGCCTAAGGAACCAGTCGAGGAGGAAAGCTAGGAAACATAGAAAGACAAATCCTCCCCTGCTACATAAGAACCAAAGGAGTATACTCACCTGGATGCCCAAGAATTATACCAAGACACTCTCAAAAAATGCCTCACCACTCTCTTGGCATCATAAACATACAAAGAAGAGTTGGGAGCCTCTATTGAACTACACGAATCACTGGAGATGCATACTCAAGGACAAGCTCCAGCATAAGGCAACGAGAATGAGAAGGAAGAAACCTCTTCTATTTCACCAAAAGCAATAGAAATAACTCCTCCATTAGAATCGTCGAAGATTAAGGAGCCATAAATGGAAAATACAGAACACTCTAGTGATACAAAGGACAAGGGTAAATTGGACATTCTCATTATCACAACATACAACATAATTGAGGGAAACAAACTAGAGACAATGTGTCTTACTAAAACAACAAGAGGAACTCTTGAGGAATAAAATGTTGCTACTCCAAAGGAAGATAAGTAGGAAATAGAAACAAAGGCCCCTACTTTCACACAAGAACCACTAGAGGGACCTCTTGGGGAATGACCTATCCATTCGCCAGAACAATAAAGAGCAGAAGAAGTCCCACTGGGTGACTCCTATGAACATGGTCCTACTGCTACACCATATCAAGGCCTGCAACAGTCAAAACCACATGATTCTACCTCAATAAATCCTTGATGGGTAAGCATCCCCCACACTCTCCCTATCTATGCCTCTTTGGTGAGAGAAAAAAAAAATTGAGGGTGAAATTTTTTAAGCTTAAGATCAATTTGAAGTTGCTCATAGAAGAGATTGAGGAACATAAGGAACTTGAAAATAAGGTTACCTTGCAACAAGTCCTCTTGCTGTAGGGGAACCCTTAACTGACTCACAGGAAACAAGTCAGACTAGAGAGACAAAATATGTAGTTGTCTAGGATACATATTTTATGGTAATTGATAAATCCACATAGACAGAGGTAGATACAGAACACAACAAAGGAGCTCCAAAAAAAGAGCATATTAGTGAAAAGAAGGAGGAAATAGAGAAGGTAATCTGTTGTATCAGTGACCCCCAGGGTCACCCCAAATTCTCTAACACTAAGTGATCGTAGTTTCATGAGGACATGCCACGATTTTGGGCTAGGGGAGATGAGACATTCAATAATATTGCATCTAAGAGACACAACTAAATTGTGCTCTTCGCCTTCCGATCCAACTTTTCCCATTCTTTTGCTGACATTCCTGTAGGTGCAATACCTAGATGCACGATGATACACTGATGTTTTTCCACCAAAATGTATTCCATCTTGAGCTTCCATGACTCAAAAATTTTCCCATTAAATTTCTCGATCTCTATTTTCGAGCTGCTCGCCACTTATTTTCACTTGAAGAATCAATATCGTAGAGCTCCCACTGTAACAAGGATTATCATAGACCTGATCCAAACCCTTGACCACAAAGGTGTCCCCCTGAAGAAAATATTTTCTTTGATACCAAATGTATATTTTCACCTTGCACAATTAATTACTGCAAACATATTCTTAATAAAACAAAAAATATACAATGGAATACACACATTACACAAAGATTTTTACCCTGGAAACCCAAACCGAGAAAACCAACAACCTGTTTAGAGCCACACCTCTAATATTATATTCCCTATATTCATTATTTACAATACATTATACATATAGGATCCTATGGCATCCAATGTCATAATATACTTGACCCATATTAGCCAACAATCCTAATTCCTTAACTAGATTTAGAAAACCATCAACAAAAACCACGTGCCGAAAAACTGCAAAAGAAGGACCAAATGTTTTTTCTCGCAAATCCCCTTTGCTCCCATATCAGTGTACAATACATGGGATCAACTTAAGAAATAATATAAAACAAACCCAACAAGGCCAAAGGTTTTGGGTGGGAAATGACTTGTAATGAAGAGAAGGTGAAATATGTGTTGAACAGGTTGTTGACATTCAAGAATGAAGAGAATAAGAAACCCAAGGAGAGACATTTATTCCTGGCCTTAGAGTGATGCGATATAACAAAGGTATATAAATGGAGGAAAACAATAATTTGAGAGATTGGGAATAAGGTCATGGAGATTCAAATCCTGAGCCTCGACGAACACCACCTCCGACACTTGAACAAAGAAGATCATACTAGTAGGCTCTTGGGTTTTGGAGGAAAAATGGCCCGTAATGAAGAGAAGGTGCAATATATGCTGAACAAGTTCCTAACATTCAAGAATTAAGAGAAGAATAAGCCCAAGGAGAGGAATTTTTTCCTAGAATTAGAGTGTCGTGATCTCGCAAAGGTAAACAAATGGAGGAAACATATAATTTGAGAGATATGATAGATGGTCATGGAGACTCAGAACCTGAGCCTTGATGAAGGCCACTTCTGAGACCTTAATAGAGAATATCATTCTAGTAGGCTCTTGTGTTTTGGGGTAAAAATGGCTTGTAATGAAGAGAAGGTGTAGTTTATGTTGAACAGGTTCCTGACATTCAAGAATGAAGAGAAGAAGAATCCCAAGGAGAGGCATCCATTCTTGGCCTCATAGTGTCATGATCTCACAGAGGTAGACAAATGGAGGCAACATATAATTTGAGAATTGGATGAAAGGTCATGGATATTTAGAACCCAAACCTATGCAAATACCACCTCTGAGACCTCAATGATGAAATTAAAAAGATGATCAGGGAAAAGGGGCATTGGGAATCTTGGATTTTAGAGCTTAGTGGTCCTAATTAAACCAAAGTAGGGGACAAGATGATGGACTTGGAAGGGAATGAGGTTGATGTGCCTGGTGCCACTGGAAAGGGCCCCAATTACAGATACTTTGGGGATGCAGAATTCCTCCCTGGTGTCAAAGAGTTATTCGATAATCCTCCTGAGGAAAAGTAGAGGAGGTATAGGAATGATATTTACAAGCGAATTGATGCTAGTTATTATGGCTATAGGGATGACGAGGATGTTATCTTAGAGAAATTCGAGTGGCCCAGAGGAGGAGTTGTGAGGGAGGATAGGTTGATGGTCAAGAGTGAGAGTGTGAGTGTAGTCATAGTGGATAAGTATGAAAATGTTCAGAAGAACAACAACGAGCATGTTCTAAGATGAGAGTCACTTGTAATGCACACCTACCATTCTGATGCATGGTGTGTAGTTTCGAGCAATGCGTTATACAGTTTTCAGATGCACCACTAGTGGTGCTTCCTATAAATTTACAGGATGCACCGTCGAGTCTGGGCAAGATGAACTTGTGAAGTGCATCATGCATAATTTTTCTTAAAAAATATTAAAAGGCCAAATTGATGTCCAATTTCAAATTTTAATCCAATGAAATTGAAAATAAGGAGGTAACAAACAATTTATATTGTCTCTTCTTGCTCGAGGAGGCATGGATGTTCTATAGAGAAAGAATGAAAAATTGCATTGTTTTCCAAAATTAAAAAAATGTATGGAATCTACCGGTGAAGCTATCGAACTGAGAAAGAAACATAGTAGAACACTGCAAACGGGGCGGCCATATAAGGAGTGTGAGCATCAATGCTTATGTGAGTGGTTGGAAGCATAGAAGGAAATGTGATACTGAAATTTGGTTTAGTAATTTTTATTTTATTTTACCATATCATAGTGTGCCCAATAGTAAGACACATTAGTGAGTTATGTAGTACTGAAACACATGTGTTCTTTATTTATTTTACCCTATCTCAATGCACCATACAATAAGATGCATCGGTGCGTTGTAGTATGAGTAATTCATCAGTTGGATTTTTTTCTATATGTTAAAAAACTCGAGGCTATAATACTATTAATGAAACTATTATTGTTGTTCAGTGTGCAATAGTTTTATACGCACTCGGGTGGTTAGTTTTTTTTAGCAGAACAAAAAGGTTTATTTTATTTTATTTTTTTTAAATTAATTTTTTTTGTTGAATAACTGATTTTTCTAAACTGATCCACTTTGTCCTTCCTACATGCACCAATGATCTTAGTTTACAGTGGAGCACTGATATGCAGTTTATTGTAAAAAAATAAAAATAAAAATATTTTAGTATTTTATATTAATAATGGTTATTGATGCGCTATATTAGTTGAACACTAGGGCATTATGTTTGTGAGTGAACTAGTGTGTTTCTTATTTTTAGGCACACCAATGTAAAAACCTCCAAAAAAACCTCCGGCCACCTGCCTCCGCCAACGACCTCCACTATAAACAAAGAAAGCATAACTTTTTTCAGGGAGATTCTGTAAAAACCTCTTCTACAAGGTGATCTCTTTGTAGTGTTTGGTAATTTAGATTTTTTTATCACTATTTAAGGATGGATATCGATCATCACATACCTCGTAATGAGTGTATATGTAAGCAATGTTATAAAAACCCTAATTTGAAAGAACATTTTATTTTCTCTTGTTTGAGTTATCATGAAATCTATGATATATATGATTGTCTATTTAGAAACCCTCACATTCATTTATTATAGATTTATTATGAACACAAGAAGTATGTTTTATAGATTTATTTTGAAGGCAACAAGTATGTTTCCATTTTCATTATAAAACCTAAATTACATTAAAAGTTTTTATTTGTCCTAGGTTTAGCTCTATATGGAACTTGTTATCTTACCACCTCATAGAGATTTTGGATCCCATTGACTTCTACATAAACACTCTAAATTAAATTTTTTTACAATCCAAATCTCAAGTTTTGGTTAAAGTACAAGTTCACTAGAATGTCTTACTTAGGTTTTCTTGATCTTCAAATATTAATAAAAACCATTATTTTTATCTTTCCTCTTAAATCTCTAATTCACTCTTATATTCCTCTTAAACCTATAGTTAATTCACTCTTATATCATTATAACTTCTTGCTCATCATATTTATCTAATACTTCAAGGCATGCCGTCTTGGTGTACCATTAAATAACTCCTTTCCACCTTTAAAGATGTGATAAGAACTCCTTTCCACCTTTTGAATGTTTTCATTCACAAATCCCATTCCCATTCATTGAATTTAGGTAGTATTGAAAATGAATATTAAATTAAATTAAGACAATTACACCATTAAATAATATTATATTATATTAAATTAAATTAAGACAATTTTACCATTAAATAGTATAATGTTAAATTAAATCAAGACACTTAAATAAAAGGAATATTAAATTAAATCAAGACAATTCCACCATTCTTTGAACTATTATTGTAAGGAGGATAGACTCAGCAGTTTTTAAAAGGACCCTCGAGATGTGTATTTCTAACACACTAGCATTGCATTTAATCATGAAGATGCTCGAGGGTTCTTAAAAAAATATTATATTAAATTAAATTATGTTAGTTCCACCATTCCTTCGGTCTGTGAACCTTAGTTGTAAAGAGTTTAGACTTACTAGACATTTCATATTTTTATAAGGACCCTCATCATATATATTTCTAGAAGGACCCTCACTAAGAGTGCATTTCATCATTATATCTATTTCTTACTCACTAAGAGTGCACTTCATCATGATATCTATGTGTTCTATATCTTTTGGGTATATAATCCAAAAGATCTGTTATCTTTTTACAAGTTGGAGGGGAAATTTCTCATCATTATATTTTTATTAAAAAATGTATTAGCCTAAATATTATTATAGGCAGGTATAATTTCGAGGATTAGTTTAATTGGTTAATTCATTCATTTCACATTTATTATTCACATTTATTATTGATGAGGAGTCATAAGTCATAGATTCAAATTTTTATTAAAAAATGTATTAGAGTAAATATTATTATAGGCAGGTATAATTTTAAGGATTAATTCAATTGGTTAATTCATTCATTTCACATTTATTATTAATGAGGAGTCATAAGTCACAGATTCAAATTTACACACACACACACATATATATATGAGCTAGATTTAAGCTATATTTTAAGAAATGTTGGAGGCAACTTTTGACTTGTAAAACTAAAGAAAATAAAATATTCCTTTGAGGGATTGAAATTCCTACCCTAAAAATATTTATGAATCCCTTTATGTCATGGACAACATTCAAACCGTTTCTACAAAGGAATATTTTTTTTTCTATAGAAGACATATAATAAGTAATCTACTATCTAGTCCTAGTTAATTGATATGCAAACATCAGTTAACTGATTCACACGTGTGGAAGTTAGAGAAAAAAAATGCAACCCCTAGTGATAAAACCGAGGTTTCCCTGCATGAGTGACTTTCACTAGCCTATATGAGTGTAACTAACTCTAAATTGAAGAGGAGCACCCTATTTTGTGGGGAAATATTATCTAGAGAGAATGTTCTCATCTAAGGAAGCGTTCTCAACAATGGACTATCAACCTTAGGGAAATAATTACCTAGGTGAGTGTGTAATATCTCCAACACCCCCCCTAAGCACTACTAGGGTGTACATGATGAATGGGTCCCAACAACCAAGGCCATGATAGGTAACCATTGTACAATGCATGTAAGATTGAAACATTGAAAAATGGAGGAAAGAGGGAAAACCTCATGGGAAACCCCCCCCCACCAAAGTAAATAGCATAAAACATGAAGGAAATATAGATGCTAAGCAACTGTGTCCTTCACTCTAAGGAGACTTGTAAATGTGCAAGTTTAAGATCAATGAAGATTTTGTTGAAGAGGTTGATGTCTGTATGGATCTGATGAAGTAGACACACTTGTGAGATGTCCACATATATCCACTTTCTCTTATTGTAGAGAAGAATATCCAAATCCCATACAATGTGAAGTTTATATGAAACTTTGAAAATTGCGCGCCCATTTCCGGAAAAAAAAACCGTTGAGAATTTGTTGATTTTAAAATGCTCATAACTTCACTTCCCGGACTCCATTTCAAATGATTTTTCTTTATGAAAATGGGTATTTTTCTGAGAGGAATTCAAATATCCAATTTGCTTATGCAAATTCTGTTCAAAAAGTGTTATAATTGAATATGAAGAGCACGACCCCCTTTTTGTCTCCTGAGATGCATGAATGGTGCATGCAAAAGTGTATGCATGTGACTCCTAAGATGCATGTATGATATCTTTTGCATGTGATTCAGAAAAATATATGAAATGGAGTAGACATCATCTCTAATTAATGGAACAAAAATATGTGCAGATAATTGTGTAGAAGGCTCTTTGGAATGAGAGGCTTGATCTTTCGATGAATTTTCTTTTGGATCTATCTTTTCAATATCCTGCATACAATCTTCACAATATTATTTATTCCCGAATAGAACCTCCAATATGGTCCATAGTTTGTTCAGAGTTGAGAATGATTCCTCCTCTACATGATACTCTATCTCAAGAGAAATAGATATGCAGATAAATCTGAGATCCATGTCTTGTCTATTGAGAAAATCATTTCTCTCATTGGAAGAATCAGACTCTACTTCTGTTTCCATGGTTATTTGGTATAAGCCTCTACTTCTGAGAAGAAGTAGAATATTTGGATTCCACTCCAAAGAGTTATGAGGTGTGAGAAGTATTGTCAGTGAATAATCCATCGTTTCTGACTATATATCCCTTCTGGACCTACAAATAAGATACATGTGTGCCTTTCTCCTAGAAACCCGTGGTCTATGATACCATGTATAATTGTGGTGAAACTTGCACAAAGAATCTAGCTAAAATTAATTCGTACAAAACTTGCAAATTGAGAGAAGGAGAGAAGAGATGAGAGAAAATAATCAAGAATTGTATTCACTATTTTCCACACCCAAAAGGTGAATAATTTACAATATATATAGGCTACATGAGTAGCTAATGTGCCATAGTAGTGATCTAGAGAGATCTAGACACTCATTGATAGAAACCAAAGTAATCTTCCACCTAGTCCTAGTTAACGGATCCATGCAATCACTGTTTAACTGATTCACACGTGTGGAAGTGAGAGAAACAAATGTAACTTCTAGTGATAAAACTAAAGTTTCCATGCATGAGTGACTTCCACTAGTCTAACTGAGTGTAACTGAGTGTAACTAACTGTAAACTGAAGAGGAGCGCCCTATTTTGTAGGGGAATATTATCTAGAGATAATATTTTCATTTGAGGAAGCGTTCTCAACATTGGACTATCAACCTTAGGAAAATAATTACCTAGATGAGTGTGTAATATATCCAGCATGTTATTTCCAAGTTTATAAATACTAAGGGTTGGTCGAAAGAAATTAATTGTAGTATAATTGTTAAACAAGGTTGTCCCTTGTTCCCTACCCTTTTTGGCATATACACCAACAAGTTAGAGGGTTGTTTGAAAGAAGCAGGTTGTATCAACCCGACTCTAAATGGTATATTCATCGTCCTTCTTGTTTACAATTATAATATTATTCTTATGGAAAGGATACCCTATGATCTCGACAAGAAACTAATAATTCTCAAGGATTTATGCTCTAGTATGGGTATGACTCTTAACACTAAGAAAACAAAGGTCATGATAAATAAATCCAAAAATATCACTTATGTTAATTACTTGTATGACAACAACAACTTGGAGGAAGTGACTTCATACAAATATCTCATAATCAATATTCATCACAAGATTAACTAGAACTACAACATTGAGAAAAGGATAAATGGAGGGTGGAAATATTATTATGGACATGCAAACAATTGTAAATCAATGAACCTTTTTCTATGGGATAAGAATAAACTATTTTTTGAGACTCTTTCAACTCTTGTTATCTTTTATGGTTGTGAATTTTGGGGCCATGTCATCTCTAGAAAATCATGGACAAATATAGAGAAAATCCAAAAGTATTTTATAACTTATAGTCGCAAAATTAAAGGAAATACACCCTATCATATCCTCCCCACACAAGTGATTATTTTCCCCATGGAGAGCATGGCTATGAATAGCTACCTAATGTACAAGGACAAGATAAAAAAACATGGAAGACAAGAGGCTTCCTAATATTGCTTCAAAATTTAGTCAAAACCACCTATGTTTCAAGTGGGTTGGCATAAAGATGACAACTCCTGGCTAAATAATTGGAGAATCAAGGAAGAGGTCACTCTGTAGAATAACAATAATATTAAAAATATTATTAAATCTAAATTTAAGGGAAAATCGTGGTGCAATAAAGAATTAGAGGATAAAATAATATTAAGATACTATAATGAGGTTATCTTCCCCAATGTAGAAGACCAAAATTATCTCTCTATTTCGACTAGTGTAAAGAAGAAAATGAACATTGCTAAACTCAAAACAATATTTCATGAGCTCCATAGAGAAATAGGGCATTGGACAATTTGTAAAATGTCGTGAGTCAAAATATTTTTCCATCTTTGTGACACTATGTGAGTTGAGGATGAAAATCACTTTCTCTTAGAATGTTTGTTAGGTACCATATCTATTATATTAAGTAGAAAATGGAAATAATACAGAAAATACCAGTGGAACAATAAAATCTAGAGAACCACAACCAATAATAATACCTTTATTGATAGGAAGCAATGTTCACTTTCCTTTTGGAGGGGGAAACCTCAAGAAGAGAAACGCTCTATTACAATAATAATCAAGACAAAGATTTATCATGCCTCCTACTCTTATTTATACCAATTCTACCTTCTAAAGACCATTCTAGAGGAATATCTTTCTAGAAATGAAAGCTTGTATTAGGTATTCTTACATTGACTTGTTCATATTTATTGAATGGGCCTTATTAACTAATGTCAGCCTTTATTACATGGAAAATATATTATTCTACCTACATGATGGGTTAGGGAGGTTAGGACCCTATCATTCCCTTCCCCTTGAAGAAAAACCTTGTCCTCAAGGATTGAGATGAGAAAATTGTTGCAGAATGGTGGCCGACTCCCATGTGGCATATTCTGGAGCAGTATATTTCCACTGAACTAAACCTTCTTTGATGGTGCACTGATAGAGACAACACTCTTGTTGGTCCAAGACTGCTTATGGCTACAACTAAATGGAACCTTCTTCATCCAACTCATGGAGACTGGTTTGAGGGTGACACTTAGTTCGAATCACTTTATTTAAGCATGAGACATGAAAAACATGATGGATCTTAGAATCTATGGGCATAGATAACTAGTAGGCCACATGTCCCACTCACTTGAGAATTATATAAGGATCATAAAATTTGGGAGCAAGTTTATGACAATGTTCAACTTTGAGCGAAGTTTGCTTATAAGGGTGCAGACGAAGAAATACTTGGTCCCCTTCAAAACATTTACGTTCATAACAACCTTGATTTGATTTTTTCTTCATGCGATTCTGAGTGATGACCAAATTTTCTTTGAGGGTATGGAGAATGGTCACTTGTTCTGTAATATTGTTGTCAACTTACTGAAACTTGGAGGCACATGACATGAATGAGATAATTGACAATGGTTGTTTCCCATAGACAAATTCAAAAGGACTCATGCGAGTAGTAGAATGGTAATATGTGTTGTACCACCATTCAATGAGGGGTAACCACTTAGTCCAATGATTTTGTCTATCGGATGAAAAACACCAAAAATAAATTTCCAAGAACTTGTTGACAACCTTAGTTTGGCCATCCATCTGGGGATGATAGGTAGTGTTGATATGCAATTGGGTTCCCTGGAGCTTGAACAATTCCTGCCAAAAATTTCTTATGAAAGTTGGATCTCAGTCAGAGAGAATAGAATGGGGCATGCCATGAAGTTTGGATATATTATCCATAAATATTTGAGCCACTGTAGATGCAGTGAATGGGTGTTGAAGAGAATGTAAATAAGCATATTTGGAAATACAATCAGTTGCCACCATGATGACTAACTTATTACTGGATTTAGGGAGGCCAACAAGGAAAACCATAGAAATATCACTCCAAATAACAAGTGGAATAGGAAGCGGTTGGAGTGTGCCTGGAGATTTGAGTATTTATCCCTTATTACATTGATAGGTATCACATTCAACTACAAAGGTGTAGACATGTTGTTTCATACCATCCTAGAAAAAATAATGTTTGACCCATTCATAGGTTTTGGTAAACATGAAATGTCGAGTTGTGGGTGAAGCATGAAGTTGAGGAAGCACCATGGATTTAAGTTGTGTCTGTTTACCTAAATATAGATGGTCTTTATAGAGAAGCTCTTCATTTTAACAAGAGTACCTTGGAGAATCTTGAGAATGGTGTTGCAATTGTTGGATCATGAGATAAATTTTGGTGTCTTGCAACCATTCTGGGTGAAGAAATTGGAGCCAATCTAGTACAATGAAGTAGAGGGAAAATAGGTACCCTTCATCTTGATATTTCTTGGAAAGAGTGCCAACAATGAGTTTTTCTTTTCCCTTCTTGTAAATGATCTCATAATCATATCCAAATAACTTGGTCACCCATTTTTTTTTCTCTAGGGATGAAATTTGTTGTTCCATAAAATATTTGAGGCTCTGATGATCCGTTTTAATTTGGAAGCATTACCCAAATAGGTAAGGACACCAAAGATCCATAGCATGCAAAATAGCCAACATTTCATTTTCATAGATTGTTTGGCCCAAATGTCTCTCTGAGAGTTGTTTGCTAGTGAAATCCAAAGGTTTTCCATCTTGCATGAGGACTTCCCTAATCCCTTTCCTAGAAGCATTATTTTCCAGGACAAAATCTTAGTGAAGTCGGAAAGTGACAAAATATTAGTCATACACATAGCCTATTTCGAGGCATGGAATGATTGATCAATGAATGGAGTCCAAGTGAAAGAATTATTTTTAAGAAGAGTAGTGAGAGGGGTTGCAATTTTTCCATAATTATGAAAAAACTTGCGATAATACCCTGTTAAAACCAGAAAACCATGCAAGCTCTTAATATTTTTAGGGTGAGGCCAATCCTTGATAGATTCAATTTTCTTAGGGTCCACCCTAACACCATATTTGTTGACAATATGACCCATGTAGTTCACTTTCGAGGTGCGAAATAAAAATTTAGACTGTTTGAGGAAACATTTGTGCTAAGAGAGTAGATGGAGAACTTGATCCACATGGGTGAGATGGGCTTGCCAATTTTTACTATAGATGAGAATATCATCAAAGAAAACTAAGACAAAATGATAGAGGAAAGGATAGAAGACATGATTCATGAGACTTTGGAAAGTGGAGGGATCATTGCATAGGCCAAAGGTCATGACCAAGAACTCATAGTGACCTTGATGACTTTTAAATGTAGTATTGAGAATGTCTTCCTCTTTCATACGTGTCTGGTGGTAGCCATAATAGAGATCAAGTTTAGTAAAGTACTGAGCATTGTTCAATTCATCCAACAAGTCATCAATGACAGGAATGGGAAATTTTTCTTTGATGGTGAGTTTGTTGAGGGAACAAAAGTAGGGACACATGCACCAAGTGCCTTCTTTATTGAGTACCGTGACCACATGAGAAGAATAGTGGTTGGTACTAGGACAGATAACAACCACTTTGAGCAATTCTTGAACATTTTTCTCGATTTCATTCTTCTAAGCAAAGGGATGACAATAAAGGAGAACACCAAGGAAAGGGGGAAGTCCTTGGGGAGTGAAAAAAACAACTTGGTGTTTGGAGATGATAGATTGAAGGTCAATATGCAAAAAGGGTGTCTCAACTACTTGAATGGAATAGAGTTGGGAAAAAATTCCCGAGTGACCTTTTTGAGGAGCTTTTCCATTCGATGGGTACTGATGATTTCAGGCGAGCGTACTGTGATACCTCAAAACTTATACTGTTGTCCCTCTTGTTGGAATTGCATGGTTAATTCATTAAAATACACAAGGATGGGTCCCAATGTGTGTAACCATTCAACACTTAGCACAATGTCACAACCACCCATGTTGATAGAAAACATATGATATTTCAGGTGGTACTAACCAATTTGTAGGTGCACACCCACCACATTTCATGGAACTGTTGTTGGCAATCATGATTTGAAAATTATTGACTGCACATTTTCTGGGCAATGTGATGGTGGATAAAATTATGGGTGTTTCCACTATCAACAAGGATTATGAATTTCCTATGCTTAATGTAACAAATTATCATGATGGTTTGGGGGGTAGAAAAACTAATGAGGGTGTGCAGCGAAATTAACGGTTCAACTTCGGGTGGATCAACATGTGGAGTAATATCATCTATTGTGGGCATCTCTTTCACATGGGAAACTTTATCATCCTCATCAAAAAAATCCTCAAAAATGGCCATAGAAATATTATGTTCGTTACACTTGTGCCTATGAATGGCATTCAACCATTTCTTCCCGAGTTAACTTCTAGATGTTGAGAGGAGTGGGATGAGGGGAAGGATTGGGAGGGCGAGGGAGAGGAATAAAAGAGGCTTTTCAGTGCTAGGAAAGACAACATGTTGTGCTTCCTTGGAATGTTGAGTAGCCTCCAACCAAGTCTGGGGGCGATTCATGAGGACCTGGGATTGGATTTCATCTTTGAGGTGACTAATACAACATTCTTGGAAAAAGGCATCGGACATGCCATTTGTTCAGAAATCCAATTGCTCAAATGTGGTGATAAAGTCTTCCACAATACTAGACTATTTTGACTTGGTCAAATGGCCCAGGGAGTGTGTGTCAGTGTCAAAGCGTTCATAAAGTTTGGCCATAACATGTGTCTAAGCAACATATCCTTGGTGTAATTTTCTATGCCATTTCCACCATTTCAAACATTCAAGATAGAGATAGAGGACACCATAGCGAAGTTTGGAAAAGTCATCAGTGATGCAATGTAAGGGGAAGTAATTTTCCATTTGAGTGAACCAACGAGTGGGATCCGACCCATCAAATTTGTTCACCTCCATTCATGGAAGATGCAGAAAACAATGAAAGGGGTTGAACTAAAAATTCCAGGAATTGGAATAAGATGCACCTTCCATGTTAGAAGGTTGTTCAGATGAGGTATTCCCTCCAGGAAATGACAATTTTTCCAGGACCTTGGTAAGAAAGGATTCAAGCTGGGATGTCAATTGGTTGGAAATGTGGGAATTGTTGTCCTTCTTCAATTCCTCTTTCATGTAATTCATTTTGGCATCTATGTGGGAATTTATGTAGGTTTCAAGTTCTTGATTTCAGGTGTGTGCCATGGTGAAGGGAAAACACATGAATGGGGTGGTGGGTCCACACAAAAAATGGGTTGTTGGTGAAGGGTACCAATAGAATCAATATAAAGAGAGGAATCCAATGGAAGAGGTGAGAAATAAGAGGGTCCAAAAGAGTGGGTGGGTCCACGAAAAAAAATGATTAGAAGTGATAAATACCACTATGATAAGGGAAAGAAGGGGAATCCAATGGGAGAGGTCCCAAATATGGGTGTTGGGTCCATAGGAAAAATAAGGCTTAAAAATGATAGGTACCATGACTATCAAGGTGAAGAGAGGGATCCGAGGGGATAGGTCCCAAACAAGGGTGTCAACAGGACCATTGTACTCTTTGTTTTACTTTTGCAGACTTGGAATCTGGCTCGAAGAATACTACAATGACAATTTTCCCAGAATGTTAACATGAAATAATTTGTTGTAGGAATGTTACAACCAAAATGCAGGAGGCAAGCTTCGATGACAATATATATTTTCTGTTCATTTTTTGTTTTGTTCATTTCCCAAGGGTTAGGGTTTTCAAGGTTCCTACAGACAAGGGTTTGCCTTGTGCTATAGCTCTCTGATACACGTGTAGGGTCAAATCGTAGTACTCAGACTAATATCCTAGGGAAACAACTAAGGAGGCTCGATTGTACCCTTAGCCGTACTACCCAATTACCCAAGTACTAGAGACTATCTTCATGAGTGCTATTCTCAATGTCACTATAGTAGTTAGGTGGTCGATTGACTAATCTAGAGTTCATTTTAGGAGACCCAGGCGACTCCCGATATACCTATTGGTATGTGGGAGTGATGGCCATGTACATATTCTTTCTAATGGGATACTACTCAAGGGGTACCAACAAGGGCTACAAAGGTTTCCAACAAGGTGAAATGTTTGTTTCTAGGCAACCTCACAAAACCGTTTGTATTTATTCCATGTAGTATTCCCCACCTCAATTTTACCCACTAAGAGGAAAATATCAATGCTTTAAAGATGCTGACAACACACGTATCTACCGTGAAAAAATTCCCACAGTTTCTGCAGAGGAAAGCACTCGGATACCACTTGTTAAGTACTAGATCTATTATATTAAGCAAAAAATGGAAATACTGCATAAAATACTAGTGGAACAATAAAATGTAGAGAAACAAAACCAATAGTAATATCTTTATTTATAGGAAGTAATTTTCACTTTCCTCTTCGAGGGGGAAACCTCCAACAGAGCAACACTCTATTACAATAATTCTCAAGAAAAGGCTTTCTTGGGCCTCCTACTCTTATTTATACTAATTCTAGCTTCTAAAGAACATTCTAGAGGAAGACCTTTTTAGACGTGTAAGATTCTATTAGGTATTATTACATTGACTTGTTCATATTCATTAAATAGGTCCTATTAACTAATGTATGCCTTTATTACATGGAAAATATATTATTCTACCTACATGAGGGGTTAGGGAGGTTAGGTCCATAACAATTTCCTATGTACACCCACATTAAAGACACTTGTAAAATGATTTTTGTTAGTGGAAATATTTGTCTTATGCCAATCCATGATATCTCCAACTTCTTGCTAAAGAGATTATTTGAGATTTTAAGAAAAATATTAAACTTAGAAATAATTTTATTGTTAGAAAGAAACGGGGCTTTGATTTATAGTGTTAGATTTGGTTTTGATATTTATTTTTTAATTCTTTTTACTGAGTTTAAATAGTTAATTATAATTATGATCATAAATAACCATTTATTTGAAATAGTTTAACATGTTWTTTTATTTTATTTTTATTTTGAATCCCTTTCTTAGTCCAAGGAATTCGATTTGTGTACCTTCTTTCTTTCTCTAGGGGATAATCAATGGAGACTAATCAAWAGAGGGGAATTGTATGATGTACCTAGCCACCAACAAGTTGGGTCACGCTACCTCAAAATGCCCTTATAGAACRCTTTGGAGGCACTTTGAGACTTACTCAATACTAGAAACATGAAAGACTTCACTCTGACACCCCTTGTAATATACCAAGAACAACAAACCAAGGAATTTATTCCTTGTTGAAGATCTGATACCAATMTTTAATTCAAATTTACATATTGGACTGATTTCTAATTATGTTCCATTCTTTAAATCAAGAAACATGGATTCAACACATGCAATTAACAAGATTCATGCTAAACCATCCAATAAATGAACAACATGCCATGCATAACAATAATCAACAAGCATGCATAAGAAAATGCATCTCAGAGATAAATACACACGATGGAATATAAATTACATAAAGAGCACTTATCTTTAATTAAATATTTCACTAAATGGTTTCAAACCAAGGATGTTCCACCTAACCATAGATATTGTTGTTCCAAATATCAATAACAGGTCACCCCCGAGCCAGGGCTATGAATCTACAAGGACGGGTCCTAGACCAAATATAAACACATAAAAATTATCTAACAGGCTCTCAGGTTTTCCAACCACACAACAATCCTAATTTGTATCTCTCTTCCCCTTTAACCTACACAACCCAAAGAAATGAACCCCTTTCTCTTCCACGCAGTCCCTCGGGTTGTTCCAATTTCTTTCTAGGGCTCCAGTGCTACTGGTAAGGAAATATCAATGCCGGAAACTCCAAGGATTCTCAACCATGGACAATTATTTTAGAAATTCCATCAATATCATGCACACAAGTATCCATTCCCTCATGAAATGAGTAATAACTTATTACATCCATGTAACAATGAAACTCCTCCTCCATCCATTCATTTCCATGCTCATACCAAGAGAACATGAATCAACAATAATGACGAAAATATAGGAAACCATGATAAAAAGGAATGAACCAAGGAGTTAACAACCATGAAAAACAAATGAATGTGCCCCCCCAAACAACCCAAGAGTGTTTAAATAACAATAAAATTAACTCCCCAAGAGACACAAGTGCCCCAGGAGACAATGTGGTATGTCCAAGTGACTCACGCACCCCCTCACCCAATGTAGGTAAAATAAATGATTAAAAAAAGGATTTATCCCCTCATCCCCCCCTCTCTCATGGAATCATGGCCCTCTATCTCTTTTTGTTGTCCATATTGCAACCAATGATGTATTTTTATTAATATATATTGAATTATTACATTTCTAGTCACTCTAACCCTTTTAAATTTACCTTCTTACCATCCTAACTCATATTCAAAAAATAAATTCTAGTTCATAGGGATTAAAACCAGGGTGTTACATTCCTCTCCCCTTATTTTTGGCACTATCCCCAGTGCACAACACCATACAAATGTTCTTAATATTACAAAGATAGGCTCTTTGTCCTTTAATCCTCATAGGAAATCTATCCAATGCTCATATACATAGGCACTCTGGACTAAAAACATGCATACATAGGCACTTTGACCCAAAACATGTATATTGATCTTCACAATTTATATTTTTGGAAGCAGTTCGAACTAACAAGATCTCCTTCCCTATCGTCCTGCTTAACCCAAGGAGTGTACCCCCTTTTCTACTCTAAAGTTCTTTAGGCTGTACCACTTCTCTTCAGGGTTTTAGTGCACTCATCTAGAATTTTTTAGAGTTGCGTCTCCAAGAACTCCAGCTACAACAAGTCCATTATACTTTCTTCATTCCATGCCTTTTTAATTGAGCTTGATGTCCCTTTGATGATATTCTTCCCAAGTTTCCATATTTAGTATCCAACAATCTCATTTGTATCACACACATACAAACATATGGGCTTACATTCCTTCCATATTCAAAACCATTCTCCCTACAATTTCCTCAATTTACACGCAACCAAATAGATTGTAAGTAATTTTAAATTATAATTTCCAAAACTATTTTATACAGAAAAATAAAATTTCCGAGTCATGAGGTTTCTACTCATAATATTTGGCTCTTGCAGGAGGATGAATTGGTATTGTTTATGGGCTTACATACTTTCCATATCCAATACCATTATCCTTGCAATTTTCTCAACCTTCACATAGCCAAACAAATTTTCAATGTCTCATGTACAATGTATATTTTTATGGCAACAATTACAAAAATTCACAAAGTGATCTCAGAATTGTTTACAACAACAATTCAATTACTTCCATTAATCCAACTATTAACTGAAATGAACCCATCATTCTCTACACATGTATTATCAACTAATATTTTCTTTCTCTTGGCCATTATTATGTTTATTACTCTGTTCCCCTAACAAAGATTTTAAGTAATCCATCATTATGTAACTATTTTAACCTACAACTTTCTTGTTCAATATCTAACAACTCCAGAAAATTTTTCAACTTCAAGAATTATCAATAAACACATGATTTAATTTGTTATCACATTCATTACTATGCAATATAACATGTGCACACAATCACCAAAATGTATTCAATAAATCCTTCAAATAAAAATAGCTCTATTTTAGCATGCATGTGTGCAAACCTACCACTTGCACACTTTTACAACTTACTCATGCATACCTATTCAATGCACCTCTACATTGATTTTAGAATGTCCAGGTCATGCATCCCACCATGATGAATTGGAAGGTTTGGCCAATTCATTGACATATCATCTGCACACTTCCTATTGCTTGCTTGCCTATTTCGATGCCCTCCTTTTCAACCCAAACACAACACCAAAATATAGTTCTTGGTTTCTCTTCAATGTTTGCAAAAAGGTTGTAGTACAAACATCAATTGTAAGTAGGAATACTATAGGATGTTTGGGTAGTATCACATCCTTTCCATATCCAATAATGTAATGACCTTGTGCATGAATAACTTTGTTGACATTCACTTCCATAATAGGTTTATACCCCCTTATTTTCTTTGGTTGTTATTCATAACCAACACATTCCTACATGCTATTATGTCATATGAATTCATCCTAAGTTAAGTAATTGTTCCAAGTATCACGATCCTTCAAAATTTACCATATCAAATGGAAAATAATTCCAATGAATGCATTCAAAACACATATTGAAACAATAATGTTAAATTCTAGCTGAGGAAATTCTTACCTAAATTCTCTCAAGCATAATGCATCAAATTCATACCTACATAACTACCATTTAATTGGTCTGATGCTATCTAATTTTTTGGTATTAGCAGGAGCTACCGTGCCTCCTTCACCAACTTATTATTCTACATTCATCTTTTGGTTTTTCCTTCATATGGACAACTTCCATATGCAAAACCATCAATATTTTCAACCATACAATAACTTCCTTGGTCCTGCCACAATAGCCATCATTAGCAATCTAATATTCATATAAATAACAATACACTACTACTGGTCTACAACATGTTATGTGTACTATTAAATAAATTCACATGTACTAATTCATATCTATATGTACTAAGAAATGCATCCCTAGCATGCTCATGAGTGCATACATTATCTATCTTATTGTGCTATATATGACTATTCAACGTCCATATCATAGAAATTTGCATCACTTCTTTCATCATGTACAACTCCCTTTTTTGTTCTTGGTTGTCCTTAAGTATACTAGATTCTTGTCCTCCTTCCTGAAGTCCGATTACATCTTCTTTTAAAAATATCTTTGCACATAATTCATTTCATGAGTCTTCATTATTTCATCCCTAAAATTCTTATACTCGTACCATGCTAATTCCACTACACTACTATGATAACAAAAGGTGGAGGTACCACTTCAAAACTATATCATTGACCCCTAGAGATGATGCACCTACAAGGCACCATAGGATTTATCCAATTTTACAAGAACAATGAGCTTCCCAACTCAAAATATGGGGGGAAAACGTCTTCCCCTCCTTAGTATCTTTCCAATTACTATTCGTTTTCCTCAATCTGATATTTGAGTTGAAAGTTATGGCTCTCTGAAATCAACAGTTTCATTTTTTTTGCACCTGTTTTCATAGGTACAATAAATCTTAGAGGACAACTTTGGTCAACTGTAGTGGAAAATTCACAAGGAACCAAGAAATGTTTTATATCATGCATCGATAATAATCATAATGGTGAACACATAACAACTTTTAGATTCACAATTTGTTTCTCTAGTAAGATTTTGTAACAATATGGAATATGCAACTTTGTCCTTATACAAAAATCTTCCTTTCTTCTTTTCTCAAATCACCCTTATTAAGCGCCCCTCTAAATCAAATTTTGATCTCATAATCCATTTCTTCTCTTTGAGAGATTTCCATTTACTATTTGATTGCTTAATTCCGAGCTTAGAGAAAATATTTATGCCCCTCTGAAGTTTCTGCGTATTTTCCCCCTTTCTGTTGAAATATTTATGTTTGACATGGCCTCCACGTGGACCCACTCCACATGTGTTGGATGACATCACCGGTCTATTGGTCCACATGTAGACCTATTATGTACTGATTGGCTGATGTGTCGGGACACACAATTCCTTCGATGTGGAAAGTCTCCAATCGGGCACCGAGATCCAGTGTATCCCCACACCTGACATGCCTAAAATTCCTCATGGTTTCTAGTTATATGGTTGCACGGTCCCATGAACCATACCAACTGAGGTCTCACCTCATCGGGAACCTCTCCTCACTGAGCATTGGGACCCCGGATATTATCTAAGTCCCTTGCAATAACTCTCCACTTGTCCGATGGTTTGGTTCTCCAGTGTGACACAAATATCTCGAGCTTTGACTAAGAGATCAATGGCCCAGATCTCTTGTCTCCTCAAATCTGATGGTTGGGGTCTAACCCAATGTTTGAGGGAACATAAAACCCATTCCTCAATACACCCACTCAATGTTGACACATATCCACTTCCCATTGGCTAAATGAATGACACCTAGTTTGTGGCTATTGACATGGTACTTACATGGATTTGACATGGAAGATGACACAAAACTGATGTGGCACTAATGTAGCATCGGGGACATGGAACCGACCCACTTTTCACTTGGGAATACTCTTCCCTTCTCCTTGCATTGAATTTCTTCTGGTTCGGTCCACTAGGCCATCGACTCATTGGTTTATAGGTCCCCCCAGGAATCGAGCCACATCATGCAAATGCTATCTATCCTATACCAATTCTGGTCCATTCCACTGGCCCATCGAGGCATCGAACCACCGATATACAACATACAATTTTATCCAATATTCATATATACAATTCTGGTCTAGTCCATTGTTCATTGAACCTCTGAGCCACTAGTTTCCCTATGCACAAGCCTTCAACTAACTTCCCCAATTGACTCAAGTCCGGTCACTGACCATGCGGGTTACCGAGTCATCGTTTTCCCCATGAAAACCTCCATCTATCTCCCTTACAATTGACCTCGGTCCGGTCCACCCCCCCCCCATGATCCCCTTTTAATCATCCATCCAACAATATATGATCTGACACCATTCTGGTCACTAGTCCAATGGGCCAAAAGTTTACGTTGTGTGCGACTCTGTAAGGTTATATTGATTCCTTTTCATATACTAGTAACATTAGGTTCTTTTTTTCTTATAAATATCTCATCCGACCCCCCTCTGCATGCACATGGGATAAATAAAGGTTACTCCCCATCACACATCGATGACATAGAACCCACGCAGAGGCTCGATTGATGGTGGTTGAGCATTGGTTTTCCGAAAGGTAAAATTGTCAATTTGGATTCTTAGATCACAAAGGGGATAGCTCGTTGGAATTCCATGACCATGGAGGTTAGCTTGTACATGGTCTCGAGGGATTGAAAAGTAGTGTTTAACCTCAAAAATCTCTCCTTCAACGCTATCCAATGGAAATTATTTAATTCATTCAAGAACTTTTGGTTATCACTCTAGTCCATGCAATGGAATCTCAATAGGGAACATGGTTAAACACATCACACTCTTCCTCTATTCTCAAACCTTTAACAAAAGAAGTAATAGAACCGTTTCCCACTATAACATTAGATTCAACCTTAGATTCCTCAACTAAGGTATGAACGATATTACCCATTCCAAGGGCCATTAAGTACTACGTTCCCAAAGAATGACAACGAAAATGTATTGGGTTAGCTTCATGGATGTCCATAGTAAGTAAATTTCATCCCAAAAGGAAAATCATCCAAACCAATTTTGTTTTGTAGTAGGCCCTTGAAGGCTCGACGCTGTAACTATAACTCTAATACCAATCTGTGACACACCCAACCACCATCAGGCTGGGTCGTGCTACCTCAAAACATTGTTGTAGAATGATCTGATAGCACTTTGATACTTACTCGTTACTAGAAACAAGAAATAATTCACTCTAACACCCCTGGTAACATACCAAGATCAACAAACCAAGGAATTTCTTCTCTGCTGAAGATTTGATACAAATCTTTAATTCATATTTAGATCTTGGACTGATTTAGAATTTTGTTCCATTCATTAAATCAAGAAACATGGATTCAACACATGCAATTAAATTTTTTCATACTAAACCATCCAAGAAATGAACAATGTGCCATGCACAATAATATACAACAAGCATGGACATGAAAATACATCTCATAGATAAATATACAGGGTGGAAAATAAATTACACAAAAAATGCATAGAACACTTATATTTAATTAAATATTTCACCAACTAGTTGTAGACCAAGGACGTTCCACCCAACCATAGACATCATTGTTCCAAATATCAACAACAAGTCACCTCCGAGCTAGGGCTCTGAATCCACAAGGATGGGTTTTAGGCCAAATCTAAACACATAGCAGTTAGCTCACAGACTCTTAGGTTTTCCAACCACACAACAATCGTAATTTCCAACTCTCTTCTCCTTTATCCTACACAACACAAAGAAAGGTGAGCGTGATGCATGGAGAGATTCGATTGTTGGGGTCCATGGGTGCATGAGTGAATACGTTCGTGAATGGGGAAGGATGGGAAAATAGACTAATTTCCCCACATATATTTGCATGTGCCCTTGATAACACATTGCTCTCTTGGAGCTCGTTTCTCTCCACTTGTGATTCATTCACCTTCCCATAAGAACTTAGGATATTTTTTTTCCTAGCCATAGCCTTTAGGAATAATATTATAATATTCCTTTTGAGATAAGCCCTCTAGCTTATCCCCTTTACTAGGCTCTTATCTCTCCCTTTCCTTTCCTAGTGAAGTTAGGTCCCCCATACTCTTTTATCATGGTCGATATACACCTAGTGATGTATTATATTAATGATATGCGTGTTACATATACAAAAATAGGCTCACTTTCCTTTAGCATCTAGGCTCTCCGACCTAATCCAACACATAAGCCTCCTAGATTATAATCACTTGGCTCACCAGCCTATAAAACATATTTACAATTTCAACTGGGGCTCGGCGTTGGGGTATTACTTTCCCCTCCCCTTATTTTTGCATTTTCCTCATTCAANTTTTAGGCCAAATCTAAACACATAGCAGTTAGCTCACAGACTCTTAGGTTTTCCAACCACACAACAATCGTAATTTCCAACTCTCTTCTCCTTTATCCTACACAACACAAAGAAAGGTGAGCGTGATGCATGGAGAGATTCGACTGTTGGGGTCCATGGGTGCATGAGTGAATACGTTCGTGAATGGGGAAGGATGGGAAAATAGACTAATTTCCCCACATATATTTGCATGTGCCCTTGATAACACATTGCTCTCTTGGAGCTCGTTTCTNATTACCAAAATTTCAAAAATATTCAAAACATTGTGAATATTCTGCCCACATAGCATCCTCGTGCTCCCAAGTTGCATGCCCAGGACCGTACCAGGTCCATTGGACCTTTACTAGCTCTGTGGCTCGATTTCAGAGCTGCTTGATATTCCGGTCTAGTATGCACACCAGATGCACTTGAAAATCGCCTTCTTGGTCCACCTTAATCACATTCCAATCAATAACATGATTAGCATCAGGTACATAATTTTTGAGAAATGATACATGGAATACATTATGAATAGACATTGATGCAGGTAATGTAAGAATATAAGATACATGCCCAATCCTCTCTAGGATTTCAATCGAGCCATAATAACGAGCTACCAAATTTGAACAATTTCCCAACTTCAAAGAACTTTTGTTGGACTTCACTTTCAAGAATACATGGTCACCCACTTTAAATTTCCTGTGAGTTATTCCCTTATTAGCATAATGTTTTTGCATGTCTTGAGAAGCCTTTGAATTCTACTTTACTTTTGACATCTAATCTTCCATTTCTCTAAGTAAATCGGGTCCAACCACTGCTCTATCTGCTAGGTTGTCCCAACTTATAAGTGTGTTGCACCTTCTTCCATAAAGTGCCTCAAATGGGTTCATCTTTAGAGATGCTTGATACCCATTGTTATAAGAAAAGTCTACCAAGTGTAGGTAGTATTCCCATTTTTATGGTTTATCCATCACGTACATCTTCAACATATCCTCAATCAATTGATTCACCCTCTCTGTTTGTTCATTAGATTTTGGATGATAAGTTGTGCTAAAATTCATTTTTTTTCCAAATCCTTTAAATAATCCTTTCCAGAAATTCTATGTAAACTTCCGATCTCTGTTAGACACAATTATCTTTGGTATACCATGAAATCGAGCAATTTCCCTCATATAAATATCATCAACATTAGTTTCCTTGTGAGCGATCTTCACTAGAATGAAATGGGCAACTTTGGTAAGCTTGTCCACCACTACCATGATAGAATCATGTTGCTTGCTTGTTTTGGGAAGTTTGGTGATGAAGTCCATTGCTACCACTTCTCATTTCCACTCAGTGATGGGTAATGGCTACAACAACCCAGCTAGGTTTCTATGCTCATCCTTGACCTTTTCACACTCAAAACATTTGACAATGTACTTAGCAACTTCTTTCTTCATGCCCGRCCAATAATATTGAGTCTTGACAGCTACAATAGTTTTTTGATACCCTGGGTGTCCAACATAAGGTACGTTATGAATTTCTCTCAATATCATATTTTTCAATTCTTAGTAATTGGATACATAAATTCTTCTTCTATACCTAAGAATTTCATCATTCCCTAGCTTGTAGTCTTCATTTTTCTACTGCAAAATACCTTGTTGTAATTTTGTTACCATTTCCATGTATTGCAAATTTGATTTTGCAGCCTCTAAGATTATGTCTTTCAAATAATATTGGTACACGCTGATAGCTATAACATGCAACTCATGCACTCTTCTGCTGAGTGCATCAACCACCTTTTTCTATTTTCCTTTGATATGCTTTATATCAAAGTCATATTCACTAAGAAATTCATACCACCTTCTCTGCCTGACATTTAGAGTCGGTTGTCCAAATAAATATTCCAAACCATGATGGTATGTCCTTAACTCGAACCTTTTTCCCATGAGGTTGTGTCTCCACTTCTTCAAGGAATTCACTATGGATTCTAACTCCAAATCATGAGTGGCATAATGCCTTTCATGCTCCTTCAACTTCTTTGATTCATAACATACAACAAATCTGTTTTCACTAAGGACTCCACCAAGTCCTTCTTTACATGCATATGTTCATACAATGAAGTCTTCATTTGGATCCATAATCCTTAAAATTGGAGCACTGGTTAATAATTTCTTCAAGTGTTGGAAACTCTTTTCACACTCCAATGACCACTAAACATTTACTCCCTTCTTTTGCAAGGAAGTGATCGGGCGTGAAATATTTGAGAATCCTGAGATAAATCTTTGTAGTAGCCTACAAGTCCCATGAATCATATGAATTCTGTCACATTCTTAGGTGATGACCATCCTCTAATGGCCTCAATATTTTCAGGATCCACTGCTATCCCTTCCTCAGATATGATGTGCCCCAAATAATGAATTTGGTTTTGATAAAATGAACACTTTCTCAATTTGTCATACAATCAATGCTCCCTTAATACTTGTGATACCATCCTCAAGTGTTTCTCATGCTCTTTTTCCTACTTGGAATATATAAGAATGTCATCCAAAAAGACAATGAAAACATTATCTAAGTATTCTCTAAAAATACCATTCATTAAACACATGAACATAGATGGTGCATTTGATAACTCAAATGGAACCACTGTGAACATGTGATGACCGTACCTTGTTCTGAAGGCAGTCTTGTTGATGTCTTCATATTTAATTCTTACTTGATGATACCCTGATCTGAGATCAATCTTGGAGAATATTTTTTCATTCTTCAACTGATCAAAGAGGTCATCGATCATTGACAAATGATACTTATTCTTTATAGTTACTTTGTTCAACTACTTAAAGTCAATACAAAGTCTCAATGTTCCATCCTTCTTCACAAATAATACCGGAGCACCCCAAGGTGACATACTTGAGCATATATACCCCTTTTTTAGAAGTTCTTCAAGCTGCATTTGCAACTCCTTTAACTCTAGTGTACTCATCTGGTAAGGAGACTTGGATACTAGAGCTGCTCCCGACATCATATTTATGGAGAAATCGATGTTTCTTTTAGGGGGTAATCCTGGTATTTCTTTAAACACATCTTCAAACTCTTTTAGTACCACATAATCTTCAATATTTGACACCTTATCCTTAGGTGTCTATTACATATGAGCTACAAATATTTGACACCCTTTGTTGTAACATCTTTCAGCTGCAATGCTGAAATTTCTCTGACAACTACTGCGCTGGGAATTCCCGGCACTGTCCTTATGTTCCCTTCCTCATCCCAACAAGTAAATTATTTATGATAATAGTCTAGGATAGCATGTTGTTAGTCCAACCAATCCATACCAATTATACAGTCATAGGAACCTAAAGGCAAGATGTTCAAATCTACCCTAGTGCTCAGTCCATTCATGTCCACTGAGCATGACTTAACCATCTCATTAGCTTTTCTTTTGGCTCCGATAGCTAGTTGCACCAACCAAGATTTTCCATTCTTTCTTCTTGGAAAATTAAATCTTTCCACCATCTTAGGATCTATATAACTATGAATAGCTCCTAAATCAATTAAAATTGCAATGGTTTGGTTGTTGATCATACCTTCCACTTCAATCACGTGTGATTGAAACTTAGCTTACTTGTTGTCTAGGGTTGCATAGATCCTGGGTACATTCTTGCCCATGTCCTCCATTGTTTCAACTTGCTGTACATTATGAAAAAATATCATGTTTTCACTTATGTGTGGACAATATCTATACTTATGATCTCCCTTACAACCCCAACATTGAATAGGTGGTTGTCTTGGCCTTTTCCTCCCTGTCTCAATTGTTTTGGGCTCTCTATATGTTGGTTGTCCCTGAGGATTGTTTCTAAAGAATGGTGGCTTATTCCCCTTCTTCCTCTGATCCATGTTGAACTTCTTCTTGTCTTCCCAAGATTTTTGGAAATTTGGATTTCCTTTATACTGATCATATAGGAATTTAGCTCGCCTTATGGTCTCCTCCAAAGTTTTGGGATCATCATATTGTATCTTGTCATAGATGAATGATGGCATCCTGCTCAAATACAAGTGAATCTTAATTGTTTCATCCTTGATGAAGGAGATATACTTTCACAGTTCTAAAAACCATTTTTCATATTTATCGATGGTCATACTCCCTAGCTTGAGTTCAAAGAACTCCATTTTCTTGTCAATATATCTCTTAGTCGAGTATTTCTTTTCAAAATACTTCTTGAATTCTTTCCAAGTAACATTTTTCTCTTTAATGTGTTGCACTTGCACAAGTTGATCCCACCACATGGATGCATTTCCCTTGAGTTGATAGATGGTAATTCTTTCTTCTGCGTGTGAAGAGTAATTATGAAATTGAAAGTACTTTCTCATGCCTAGCAACCATGTCTCTGCATATTCATCCTTCTTATGCTCACCATAAAATGTAGGAGGTTTGATTTTTTTCATTTCTCCTCATAGCTCATCTACCCTTGACCTCTTTTTATGATTCTCGATAGGGGATGAAATTGAGCTAAGACGTTCTCTCCTATTGGAATGTCTTGGGGAGTGATGGTAATGTCTACTAGCACTTCTCATTCTACCTTTCTCATCAGGAGACCTATGACATCCTGATTTGCTTGAGCCATTCTCTGTATCCAATTTCTTTTCAATTCTATCTAGGCTCTAAATTAACTTCATGTTGAAGTTCTCCTGCTACTCCTTGGATTTCATAAGCCTTTTATTATTATCTTTATGACTTTGGAAATATTTTTGCAATTTTTTAATGGTCTCTACCATATTCATATTTTCTTCATTTCCTTCTCCATGTCCATTGGAGTTTGTTTCTTCAATACCCACATGGACATCAGTCCCTCTGATCTCATCTTCTTGGTTGTAATCCCCCTGTGTCTCTTCCATCCCTCTGCACTTTGTGTTGATCTTGATCTGATCTAGTTGTTGTTAATTCTGCAAAATGTGTAGCCAACAAAACTTTGTCAGGCTAATTGTCTCAACAATTTCATGAAAATATGAACCATTCTGGTTCAATAATAAATCAGACATCTTTCTTTTGATCTTCTAAGAAATTGACTGTTCATCTCAATTTTATCGGTGAACAATTATAGTCTACTATCCAAGATATTTCCAATGACTGCTCTCTTGCTCAATTATGAGTCCTGATCAGAAAGTTATGGATATCTGAAAAATTTGTCCTTTTTGTGAGGTCGATCCTTACACAAGTGATCTTCTTTGGAATATGGTTTAGCTCTTGGACCCATGCTTAATCCTCTCTCAAGGTTCACAAGCTCCTATGATTTCCTTCCAATGCAGGTCCATTCAAATAAAAAACCCCACGGGTTCCTTTTCTAATCCCCTTTCTGTCCTTAACAATCAATTTTCAGGCACTAGCCCTTTTTCCTCGGTCCCCAATATCATATGACCCCGACCTATGACCAAGCGCTTAAATGAAAGGTTCTTTATTAGCTACGGGACTTCAAATATTCAGAACTTTGGGCTTCGGAGGTTCCTCCTACTCCACACATTATTCTCTCTGACCGCCAAAGTGGCAAACTCCTCGAAGGGTACTTCTTTGGAGCTTCAGGACTCCAGTGCTTCAGAGGTTCTTATACCTTTACACCTTATTTCTCCTGAACTCCGAAATTCTGAATTTTCGGGCTTCCGCTTCAGCGTTTCATTACTCTGGAACTTCGTTGCTTCAAGCTTCAGAAGTTTGGACCACACAACACGCAAAGTTCCCCGAACGCCAAACGAGCGAACTACTTCAGGCTCTAGAGCTTCGGGCTTTAGAAGATCTTGCAACAACATACACACATATCCCTGAATGAAGAATATATGAACTTCCAGAGTCTGATCAACAATCACGCACTAGGGGGTGCTACGTGTCGAAAATATAGAGATGGCACGTGGCCCAATCTATGGGTGACACGTGTCAAGTTCTAATTGGCCCAAAAGGCCTATGAAATGAATGAAACAAGATGACATGTGGCATGCTTAGAGTGGGTCCATGTCACCCTAGGTGATGTCAGCATGACACATCACTCTGACGCTCCAGGACTTCAAGAACCTCTCAGTACCACACAACACATCTCCCGAACACCGAATTTCCAAACATGTCCACATCATAATAGGTGATGTCATCATGTTGCGTCACTTCGACGCTTCAGGACTTCGGGACTTTGGAAAACTTCTCTTCTGCACACTTTAAAACTCCTTCTCGTCGAACTTATGAACTCTCGATCAGGTCCACATAACTCTGATGCTCTGAGACTTTGGCACTTCGGGCTTTGGAAGATCTCACAACAACACACTTTATAACTCCCAAACAATGAACTTCTGAACATGTGTTCCCCAGAGCTTCGAGACTCCGGCGCTCTGGGACTTTGGAACTTCGGGCTTTGGAGGATTTCACTGTTAAACACCACCCCACCCCCAAACTGTTGAACGTCGAAACTCCGAACACTTACTAATATTCAGACACGTGTCCTCGAACATGAACGGTCCAGATTGGTTCCAGACTTCGGGACTTCAGGGGAATGTTCCCTCCTCACAACCACAAACAAATTTCCCCATTGTGTCGAACTGCCGAACCACTTGGGGATCCAATGACCCGTCTTCTCCCAAAAGGTCTATGGTGTAGATTCACTTCGGGAATTCAGAGCTTTGGGGTTTTTGCCTCCTTTCTATTAAAGACTTAAAAATTTTCGAAGCAATGAAGTTTGAAGGACTGGAGGGGTTAACCATTACGCTCCTTTCCCATATCTAACGACTTTGAAGGATTCGGTCCCTTCCTGAACAGATCCTACAACCATTGTGGTTTCCCAAACTGCCACACCTCCTAAGCTTTCAAACACAACCAAGGTGTGCTCTCAGTGCCCTCTTGGCACTCATGGACGCTTTGAAACTTGAATTTTGTCCATTTCGACAACAATTCTCTCTAAAAAATTTGCTTCAATTTCCACTTACATGGCCCATCTAGGCTTAGTGTTGAAAACCAGAGCTCTGATACCAAATTGTAATACAACCAACCTTATACCTGTTAGGCTATGCCACACATAAAATCTTGCGAAACTTCATAAACTATAACATCCCTAGACCACCCAGGTCGGGGCCATGCCACTCCATAAAAACAATAATTCCATATGTATAACTTTAAATAGACAAATGCATAAATAACAATAAACATATACATGCAACATACCTAGGCAATGCTCATAAATATAAAGACATGTATAAATACACAACATGCAAATGAACACATAATTGATACTTATATTTTTATAGAAGACCACCAACTGCGTGGAGACCTTCCACGATCCTCCCAACCTTAGACCACGCTGCTCATAACTCTCTGCAGTGGGTCATCCCCGAGCTGGGACTAAACTCCACCCGCGTAAAGGGGTTCCTAGCTAGGCTGAGACAAATCAAACAACAAGAAGGATCGCATTCCAGGAGCCATCTCACACTAACAACCTATAGTCTCTCATTCCCCACACGCGTGTCCCACCCCAGGAAGTGTGACCCTTCTCTGCTCAATAGTGCTTCGGCTGCCCCACTTCCCTTCCAAGGCTTCAACAACAGGCCAGACATGAAGTCTCAGAGCATTGTAACTGCAGTTGGGCTGCCTCAGGAAATCAATTCCCAACAATTCTCTCACCTGGAGAGAGTTTCTCACAGGCTTGACAACCTTCATCTTCAATCCCACGAGCCTGATAACCCACTTCTTCAATCCAACTCTCTATTCAACCAGGTATGGGTGATGCCAGCAACAAAGTTTGGGTATGGAACTTGTAATGGAAGCAACCACGCTCATGCAAGGAACTGTGTTGGCAACAACAACATTTAGGTAAGGCACAATACAGGTTCAGGAAAAGTACAGGTGTGTTGTGCACAACAGGAAATGTATGGGATCACTATTGAAGGTGTTCGTGAGGCATGGAGAGATTATGCTAGGGTTTCATCAGTAATAATTTCTAGGCAACACATAAATAAAAAGAAGGAGAGGATTGCAACGATGTCCAGGTATAGTTGTGTCACAAGTTCAAGAATCACGATATTACAGTTATAGAATAAGCATAGTATGACCAGATCATGGAGATCTAATTCGATCTATATCCTATGCAACACGATCGATCTCAATGCCATGCAACACGAGGAATGGAACCACCATATCGCAAGGTATTAATATTTTGTAGAAAAAAAAGTGGATATCAAACATTGCACCTAATCACAATCATGATATGTGCAAAGAACCCACATCCAAAATGCATAATAAATCACCGAAGTTTCACCTTGCTGCAACGTTAATCAACTTTGTTGGGTGAAGTTCACAATTTGTAATAAACAATCTGTCAAAGGTTCACAATTTGCGTATGGCAAAGAAACCGCCAGATTCATCGATAGTGAAGTTCTAGGAGATTTACGACTTGGGAACTGTTATAGTTTGTGCGTAAAGAGTTTTTGTTAGATTATAGTCCTATTTTTATTTTAATTACTTTAGCTATAAGATAGTTTAATATTAGTTTAGATTTATTTATTTTTAGTTAGTCTTAATTATTTTATGTTTTATTTCTTTTGTTTTAGTTTCAATTTAATTTTCAATTTTATTATAAATCGAGTTGTTTAGTTTTTATTATATTATATTATATTAAATTTTAAACTTATTTGATCAATTTGGATTTAATTTTATTCATTATCTTATTAAATTTCAATTTTTTTAGATCTTAGTTTTAATTTTGATTTAAGTTATTTTTTTCATAATTCATATTTGAATTTAAAATAGTTTATGGTTTTGATTGTAGGGATTTTGGAGGCCTAAGATCAAGGAATAAAACAAACTCCCATTTGTTATAAAAGAAACATGAGTACAAACTTGGGTGGGGGGAGACTGGACTATGAAGTCTATTGATTGTATTCGTATTTGATATCTTTATATGGTTTGGGTATAATGAAAGATGCTCCTTTTTATTGATAAATTCTATTCCATATATGTATGAGTTTGCATATTGCGCACTATTGTCATTCATGGGAACTTATGTTTATTTAAAACTCGTGATGAGCTATCTTTCATGGTTGGTTTGAATTTGTTAATTAGTCATTGAATGCGACTATGCATGCTTGTGATTTCTTGGTACCTCTTTACTAAGATGATTGCTGATATGTATTTATTTTAATTATTGCCCGACTTTATGAATTATTTATGTAGCATGATGTCTTATCTTTATCTCAATGTTAAATTTCCGTTAATCCTCCATGCTGAGCACGATTATGCATATTTGTGCTTTTCTCAGTAACTATTTATTGAGCTAAGAATGACGTGTATTTTCTTTAATTGTTATCGGGTTGTATGAAATACTTTGATATCTTGATATCTTACATTTATCTCATGTCATGTTTCTGTTATTCATCTTGCTCCTAACTAGGATACTATGAGCTACTTCTATATCCTAGTTAGTATAATGTAGCTGTAGAATAGAGTTAAATTAGTTCTTTCTTTTTCTACATAGTATCTTAGAATAGATTTAATGAAATTCTCCTCTCGAGGGGAAAATCTTCTTAGTGGCAATCAGGTCCACATACCAGTGAGGATCGCCATCCCAAACAAGTATAGGTCTAATTGGAGCCTTGATCAGATGATTTCTCCTTGTTGTTTTCTAGGGGTTTTTCTAGGCATCGACATTTTGGCGCTAGAAGGAGGTTCTTCAACAAGTAAGCCATTTTTGAGATATTTCTTTGAATTTACTCATTTTGCAATGGCTCCCATCACTATTTTGGAACATGCTTTCAATTTTCCTAGGCCCGCTGGGAGTATTTCTAGAAAGACAACCGATCTCTTGCAAAAAATGAGCTTTAATGAAGAAGGTAAAATTTCTTCTTCTCATCATTTATCTGAGTTTAACCTTATTTGAAATCATTTACATTTATTTTATGGAAGTGAGATTTGTAGACTTTTTACTGACACCTTAAGAGGAAGAATCCAGAGCTAGTTTGAAATGTTTCCAGCCAAATCCATTCACACATGGAAGCAGTTCATGGAGTTGTTTCTCAACATGCATGAGGATTACAATTATAGAAAATTGTGGTTGGAAGTGGAAAATCTTCACATACATGAAGGTGAGGTTATCGATGATTTATTTTCTAGATTTATGTTAATTTGCTTCAGATTTCATGAGAAAGAACAACCTTATGGACAAGATGGATTAGATTGGTTTCTTTATCTAAATTCTCTTTTCAAAACATAGGATCAAGAGAATAATGATGAACATGAAGATGATTCATTTCATGATATGCATATTATTGAAGATATTAAACCATTAGTTAATGTTGATTCAAGGTCTAATTCTATTGAGTCCAGTAATAATACTGAAATTTTTATGCAACAACAAATGTTAGGATTTTGTAATACACAGTTTTGGGAACAAGATAAGTTGTCCGAGGATTTAACTCTTACATTAAGCAATGATATTGAAACTCTCATTGAAAGATACATGGTGGACGAAGACTCATTGTTTATTTCTCAAATAGGCCTTGAAACTGAAAGTGTAAATGTTGGTTGTATCAATGATGATTTCACATTTTCTTATTATGATATTGAACAAGTTCATGTGATTGTTACAAATAACTTATCATCAGATCATAGTTTTCATGATGATTTTTCCTTCAAAGTAGTTTATGAATATTTTTCTATTAAAAGGGAATTATTTAGTTGTTTACACTCTGAAATCTTTTACTCTTTGCATTCAAATATATTTGTTGACTGTAATTTACATAATGACATTTACACTTTTCATGATAAAACTACTTTATTGTAAGATTTTAGTGTTGAAAAAACATCATATGAGAATGAGGGAAACATTGATATTCAATTTGATTCATTTAAAGATGATGAAGAATAAAATGATTTTTTTATGATACACATGCATGCTTACCTAGTTGATCTTATGTCATTAGAAATACTGAATTGGTTTGTAAGTTGGAAAGGGATGAAATAATTTTTGATGATGTAATAATATTAATGACACCAAAGGACTTCATTTCAAGATGATAGTCATATCAAGGTCTCATGTCTTTAATTCCAAGTTTAAAGGTGGAAGGAAAAATGAGGTAATTTACTGCAAGGTAATATCAAACTCTCATTTTGTTTCTTTTCAATTTAATAATGAATTCAACCTCCACTAAACCCCTTTCCAAATCTTCAAATCATGATCCCAATAAGAATATTTCTGATCATGATCCTAATAAGACATCTATTCTGTCCATTAAATATTCACAAACATTAAATGACTTCCAATCTTCTTTCTATTATCCAATTGAAGCTTGTATTGATTTTTCAATAGACAAGGTTTAAGCATGAGGTTCATTCCATTTTCACATTTTACTTAAACCATAACCAATTATGTTGCAGCAACCAAGATCACAAGAAGAAACACCATGCACAAGTACACAAGAACTATCCTAGGAAACTCTTCCCAACAAGGGAAGAAAACCCAACCAAATCCTTTGCTATATTCTTCAAGAGAAATTCCTTCACCACCAAGAAAACCTAACACATAAGAGGGTGCTTACAAACCCTAGAAGACTAGTTCCCAAGAGAGGTGCACACTTATCCCAAGAAGATGTACTTGCTGAAATTTTCAAACTCACACAAAAGATATGATTCCTCAATGGGGAATTTACCTTTATTATATTAGACTTGACCTATCAATAGAAGTGTCTATTGGCACAACAGGGCCGAACTCTCTATCTCATAATATAATTAATATTAACTAGATTAATTATATTTTACATTAATTATCAATTACATTAAGGTGGCATCGATATGTACCCTTTACATTATAATTAGGGTTACAGGCAGGTCTGACTCTTTAACAATATAGCAAGGGATCTCATACACTAGGGACACATCCATAGGGATTTCCATATCTCTGGCTCACTGCATTACACAAAAGAACCACTCTCATTAGTGCTTAGCCACTAGGATCACATTCACCTATGCTCATCTGCAGGCACGTCCACTCAACAAATCTTCTTTCCCACTGCATTACACAGGAGAGTCATATGGAATTCATCATCAACTCTCTGCTTAGAGGAGACTAATACATCATATTCATGTTTGTCTCATGACGATGCACCCAAATATTTGGGAATTCACATGTTCACCTTGTGCTCAGCCACATGCACGTCCAACTCTGCAGATCTCCTTTCTCACTGCATTACACAGGATAATAATCTAGAGTTCTTCTCAACTCTTTGTAAGCAGGAGGCCATCTCTACATTCCATCTTTGTCTCAGATAGGAACCACACACCCCTCTTAGGGGATCTCTCTCAGGTTTGTGTCATGGATACTTTCTCACATAGCTGCAATCATCAACACTCCCTCTCAGCTAGGGAGGCATTCTCCACTAGGCTAAGTCTCTCACGGAAATAATCGAAATTTGTCTTGGCAAGTGGTTTGGTGAAGATATCTATGATCTGTTCATGAGTAGGAAGATACTGCACGTGAAATGTCTTCCTCTACACCATGTCTCTGATATAGTGATACTTTATTTCAATTTGTTTCGATCTGTCATGAAACATAGGGTTCTCAGAGATCTTTACATAGCTCTAGTTATCACAATGAATAGTAGTGGGATCCATCTCATGATCGAACAAGTCAGTTAGAATTTTGCGAAGCCACATTGCTTCACAGACTACTACACTCAATGCATTGTACTCTTCCTTTGCGGTGCTCAATGCCACAGAGCTTTGTTTTTTGCTACATCAGGAAACCATGGTAGACCTTAAAGTGAAGCAACAACCATAGGTGATTTTTTTGTCCACTGCGCTTCCTACCCAGTCTGCATCGACATATATCTGTAAACTCAAGTTCACACTGGAGGCATATCTCAGACCATATACAACTGTGCCTCGTATATATCTCAATACATGCTTTACTGATATCCAATGATTTTGTCTCGGCTTACTCATGGATTGACTAAGCACATTCACTACATAGCATGAATCAGGTCTGGTGTTAACCAAATACATCAATGATCCAATCAGCTATGGATCAATCTTGTATGAATCATCATCATTCATTTTCTCCAAATCCATCACGATGGTTTTGCATTCTATCATACTGAACTTCTTTAATATTCCCATTGTATGTTTTCCTTGACTCAGGAAAAATCTCATCGGTCCTATGTCATACTTCTTATCCCAAGAAGTAGTGTATCATACTCAGATCCTTTATCTTGAAATCAGAAGTCAAAGCTTACTTGTATCCAATAGCACGACTTCCTGAATAAGTCATGAAAATCAGGATTTCGTCACAAATGTAGTAATATAGTTTTGGTTTAGCAACACTTTTTTTGAAACCCAAAATCATCAAGAACCCATCTATATGATGTAGTTTCCAACTCATGGATGGTAGTGTTGAGTTGTAAAAAAGGTACAAATATCCTCCTTATTTCTATGGTTCGTGATGAAATCTTGATTGAATTTTTCTGTTAATTAGGAATAATTAGGATATAAAATGATTAAAATGTCTTCTAGAAATATTATTGAGTAATGTTAGATAAATTCTAATATTCGGTTGGAATTGTTTGATTTTAGTGCAGGAATGGATAAATATTGTCGAACCCAAGATAGTTAAGGAGATTTTGAAGATACAAAGACTGTTGAAGGTTGAAGACATGAGGCACAAAGCAGTTTGGAGGAAGACTGATTCCATATTTTGTAAACCTTATAAATAGTAAAAGCAATCCTGAGGATCTCTCGATCCTTAGGAATGCTTAATTTATCCATATCATTGTAATATATAGAGGGTAATGATTGAGAGAAGGGGGAGAATAATTATTTCTAAACCTTCATAACTCGGAATTGCTCCACACAAGCAGTTTTTGTAGATATTATACCAGTTATGGAATTAATAGAATCTTTTAACGTTTTCATCATTTTTTCATACTGAGTTTCTAGCAGCAATGCTTCTGAGGACCGAGGGCCCGGTCTGAAGGAGTTACTGTCTCAATCTGTAATTGTATCAGTTTTATTTTTGTTCTGTGAATTAAATATCTTTTGCAATAGCTAAGATAAATGCATGAGTGTGTTAATGATTTTATGTTGTTTTCTTACATAAGATAGGCATTTCAATTGAATGTTATTGATTGTTGTTCCAGTTTCCATTGTTGTATTTTACTTCTTGACAGTTCCTCTCATTATTATACGCGTTGTTCCTTTCGCTTAAATTAGCATTTGTTGTTCCTTTCGCTTAAATTAGCATTTGTTGTTCCTTTCGCTTAATTTAGTAATTTTTGTTCCTTTCGGTTAAGTACAATCCTTGTTCCTTTTCATAGATATAATAATTATCTACTTCTTTTCAACAGGTTAAATGATCGCCAATAGATTAGTTTATCAAGCTTTTCATGAATTTGATTATTGTCTCTTAATTAGATCAATTCAACAATTCAATTAATGCCTTTAAATTCACGGCATGTTGTTGATCATATTTGAATTCTGTTAAGATCTTACTTTCAGATTTTTAATGAATGTGTGAGGAACTTGATTGTTGATAAACTCAAATTTACTTTAACTACATGATTTTAGCCTCCACATCTATCTGCATAGACTTTTCTGACATTCTTGAGATAAAAATACAAATCCTCGGGTTGATAAATTAATGTTAACTAAGGATGTTTTTAGGACATCTTTAGAGGCCAACATTTTGGCTTTCACCAACTGTAGCCCATGCTGAGGTTCATAGCGGAACTGAAGGGACTGAAGAAAATTTTCAAAATATAGATCTTCCACCTCTCAGCGCTTTAGACGAGGGGAACTCTTGTAATCTGGAGGAAGGATAAGGGGAGACCAACAGGGTTGCTAAGGCAAACCCATCACCACCACCTGATCCTAGATCTCCTGTGATAGGAGAAGGCATACCTGAAATCCCAGATAGAGGTAGTGCGATTAAATTCCCTAGGGGATCAAGTAACCAATCACCTCAAATAGAACAGCCAGGCCAAGAAATTCTTGAATATTATTGGCATATTTTCAACCAAATGGCGCAACCAAATCAACCACGAGCCCAGACCTCCACTTTGGAATATACAATAGTTGATCTAGTTGYCAATGCCCCTATGAAAGYGATTCCCTTACAGAATTTTCCAACCTTTCATGGATTAATTTCAGAATACCTGGATGCATTCTTATTCGAATTTGATGTGCTATGTAGGGGTTATGACTACACCTCTGAACCCCCAAAACTAAAATTGTTCCCTTCCACTTTGAAAGGGGAAGCTCTGCAATGGTTTATGGGATTAGGAGGTGGAAATACAAACTCATGGGATGAAATGAAACAAGCCTTCTTGACAAAATATCAGTGTTATTGTAGAACCACGGATCTAAAAGATGAAATCTTTCAACTAACTACAAAGGAAAATGAGACATTAGAAGAATATGTTGAAAGGTTCCAATACAATTTGCAAAGATCTCCTTATGGTACATTACTAGGTGAGGTACTGAAAGCCACTCTGATAAAAGGAATGAAAGATGAATGGGTAGATACATTGAATTTAATGGGGAAGGGTGATATTTATCAATAAACTTATGATAACATTGTCCTATTGTGCATCATGTGCTCACATAGAAGTACACAGACTAGATCAGTGATGCGGGCTCCCCTCACCAGAAGTAGTAATATTACCAGCGGGGGTGTTACCTGAGAAGAAGTCAGTAATCTCTTAGAAAATTTCAAAACTAACATTTTGAGCACTCTGACTACACAATTGGATGTCTTGCAGGCTAAAAAGAAACATGTAGACATAGAACAGTCCTTGGCCATATTTTTCCACCGATGCAGAAAGAAACATGGTCTGAGGGAATGTCATTTGGATATGGTTTGTGTGTGTGCTATCTGTGATAAAGACCATGCAATAAATCAATGCCCATCACTCCCATGATTAAAAGTTTTCTTCAAAGAGGCAAAAGAGGAAACAAAACCAGTATATCTGATAGCCCAACATCACCAATGGCAGGCTCATCCCTAAGGTACACTACCAGATCCTTCCTCTTTCTTTTATGGGCAGTATAATTAGCAGTAAAATTCTAGAAAAACATGGAAGGTTCAACCATTTTCTAACCCCACCTGGCAGTCCCAGCAATATCCAGCTGCAAATCCTACTTGACCAAATCAACCAACTACAAATCCCCCTTGGACAAATCAACCAGCTGCAAATCCCACCTGGCCTAACTCATAATACCCCAACTTGTCCTGGCATAATCAAAGTAATAATCCCTATCCTTCACAKTGGYCCAACACGGCTGCCCAAAACCCCAATCAAAATCCAAATTAGAAGCGCCCCATGGGAATCACCAATCAACCCATGGGGATGACCCCTCAAACTCAATCCACTTTGTAAGATCCACTACAACTACCCCAGAATCCTCAACCGCAGTTGTGCCCTCAATTACCAACCCAACCCCACCCAAATCCCAATAATAGAAAGGCCCAACTTGTGCAGATTATTGAGAATGTGGTCGGGGAAATCAACTCCATAGGGTGCAACGAACTCTGGCTGAGGTTAGGGCACATAATTTCTCTAGAAGGGAGTAATATTCACCAAGAGAAGGAGAATGAATATAAAGTACAACTAATAATAACACCTTCGACTGTGGTCATAACGAAAGAAACAGAGCAGGAAGGAAACACAGTCGAGCAACGGAATCCCGATGAGGATGTAACTCCTCCTCCCCCGTTCCCTGAAAGACTGATGATAGAAAAACCAACCATGTATCCTAAATTTGACATTGTAGGGGAACTAATGAATCTATATGTTAATATACCACTCTTGCAGGCTCTGCAAGACATCCCAATTTATGCAAAGACAATTAAGGAATTATGTGGGAAGAAGCTTGTCAAGAAAGTTAAAAATTCATCATCAACTATTCACGTGGTAGGAGCCTTGTCTGATATCATCCTAGGAAGACAAGAACTGGTCAAATATGCAGACCCAGGGAATCCCATATTAACAGTTCAAATAGAGGGTTGTTCTTTTCCAAATACACTGGTGGATTTGGGGGCAACCATTAATATCTTAACCATAGAAACTTGCAACATCATGGGTTTCACTTCCTTCGAACCCACTCCAATTATGTTACAATTGGATGATTGATCAATGGTCAAACTAGTTGGTACGTTACAAGATATAGCAATTTCATTCGACTCTCCAACTGATTTCCTCATTATCAACCCAAGAAGTGGACTCGATGGACATTCATTAATACTGGGGAGACCGTGGATTGCAACAATAGATGCATATATAGGATGTTTCACATGCAACATGACCATTGCTAGAGGAGGTTCTAGAAACAATATCATCATGTACCCTCCAGCTAAAACAAGCCCGTCCATTATACATTAGCAGTTTCCACCACCTAGATATCCGTAAAAATATCTACGATCCCCTCTCACACTGGAAGAAGCTCTGGGACTCAATAATCAACTAGAAGATGATGTGATAAGCAACTTCATTAATATCCCATCTATTGTAAGTAACCCGACATGCCAAATGATAAAGGTTGCGTTAGATAATGAGGCACAAGGAGATTCACTGGAAGAATTGATGGAACAACAGATCCCCACCTCCACTGTTCATAACAAAAAACTAGTTGAGATTGCACTAGGGAGGGTTATGAATATTAATGCTAATCTAAATGAGCAACACCAACACAAGTTGATTCAGATCCTTTCTAAGTATCAACAGGCTTTTTCTTGGGAGTATTATGACATGAAGGGAATTGATCCACAAATTTGCACACATCATATTTATATTGAGAAAGATGCCCGACCCATCCAAAATCCCAAAAGAAGATTGAATCATCACCTTAGAGACATCGTTAAAAAGGAATTAAAGAAACTGCTAGATGTAGATTTTATATATCCTATTTCAGATAGTCGATGGGTTTCCCCACTAGTGATCGTTCCCAAAAAGAATGGGAAATGGAGAATCTGTGTAGACTACAGAGAACTGAATAATTCTACCCAGAAGGACCACTTCCCCCTACCTTTTATCTATCAAGTCCTTGATAATTTAGCAGGGAAGAAGTTTTTCTCCTTCCTAGATGGTTTCAGTGGCTATAATCAAATCCAGATTGCCCCAGAAGATCAAGATAAGACTACATTCACATGTCCCTAGGGTACCTTTGCATACAGAGTGTTTCCCTTTAGATTATGTAATTCTCCAACCACATTCCAGAGGGCCATTCTGAGCATATTTTCTGATCTGATTAATGAAGGGCTTGAGGTTTACATGGACGATTTCACCCCTTATGGAAATGATTTTGATCAAGCTCTAAGAAATCTAGAGAAGGTACTGGAACGATACATTGATACCAGATTATGTTTGAGTCATGAAAAATGTCATATGATGATGACTGAAGGTGTGGTAGTAGGGAATTATATCTCTGCAAATGGAATCATGGTAGACCCAACAAAAATTGAGGTAATCCTTATCCTGTCTACACCATGTACACAAACTGAGGTAAATAGTTTCCTTGGCGCTTCAGGATACTATCGTAGATTCATGGAAAAATTTACAAAGACTGTTGCACCTTCAAATGCTTTAACTGGTAATGAATAATTTCAATGGTCTGATAAGTGTCAGGACTTAAAAGATGATTTCAATAGCACTAGTGCTGAGAGGACCGAACTGGAAAAGACCATTCCACATCTCAACTGATGCATCAGATATCGCCATAGGCATTGTCCTTGGATAGGAAGAATAAAAGAAACCTTATGCTATCTATTTTATTATAAAAAAATTTACTCCCACTGAATTAAATTATACAATATTAGAAAAAGAATTTTTAGCCGTTATACATGCTATTAATAAATTTCGTCACTATATAACAGGCTATCCGGTTATTTTTTATACTGATCATTATGCTATTAGATATTTAGCTAATAAACCTATTACTAATGGACGGGTTACTTGGTGGTTATTACTATTGCAGTAATTCAACATCACCATCAAGGATCGACCTGGAAGAGAGAATCTTGTTGCAAACTTCCTATCTTGCATACCCAAAACAAATGATTCTTTKACAGTTGAAGRCCAATTTGCAGACAAACATCTATTTGTTGTCACTAGTAAGCMMCCTTGGTATGCTCTTGTGGAAAATTATCTGGCAGCTGGGAAACTACCAGCACACCTATCATCAAGGGAAMGAAAACTGATCATCCAACGTAGTGCACGATTCACCTGGATTGGTGGATATCTTTTCCACACAGGAGATGATATCTAGATTCGAAGATGTGTGAGAGATGAYGAAATATATGAGATACTGAAGGCAGGTCATGATGAGCCCTGTGGTAGACATTTTGCAGACCATAGGACTAGGCATAAGATCTTACAAATGGGCTATTATTGGCCCTCAATATTTAAAGACTCAAAGAAATATGTCCACACCTACGATAACTACCAAAGGATGGCTCGACCAGGCCAAGCTGATGAAATTCCCCTGTAAGCACAAGTAGTCGCATAACCTTTTGAGAGATGGGAATTGGACTTCGTTGGCCCCTTTAACCTGAATTCAAATCATAAGGCCTATATATTATTGGCGATAGACTACATGACCAAATGGGTAGAGGCAGAGGCCTTGTCAAACGCAATAAAGGAAGTAGTCATTAAATTTATTTTCAAATTGTTTGTACGCAATGGATTACCCAGAGAAGTAATCACTGATGGAGGGTCACAATTTATAGCTCATAGAATCATGACCACCTTGAACAATTATGATATTACACACAAAGTTACTTCTCCATACCACCCACAGGAAAACGGGGAAGTAGAAAGAACCAATAAATTCTTGGAGGCAATTTTGACAAAAACAGTCTCAACAAACCATCAGAATTGGGAACTTGAGCTTCCAAATGCCTTATGGGATTATCGTACAATGTGGTGTAACACCACTGGATACTCTCCTTATCATTTAGTCTATGGTAAAGAACCTATATTTCCAATTGATTTTGAGATCAAAACTCTAAGGATGGCCTAGGAGATTGAACTCGATCTTACAGAGGCACATAAACAACACCTACAATAGCTCAGTGAGTTGGACGAAGCACGCCTATCCACCCTAGAGTGCACAACTGTTATTCAGCAACAGAGAGCTAACTGGCATGATAAACATATCAAGAAGAAATCATTCCAAAAATGTGATTGGATGCTTCTCTATGATTCCAAATTTCAAGATTTTCCTGGAAAATTACAGACAAGGTGGTTGGGACCATATGAAATCAATGAAGTTCACAATAATGGCACTGTCACTTTAATTATCATCGATGGGTCTAGTTGCCCTTTTCTGGTAAATGGACATCGGCTACGACTCTACCATCAACCGCCTTCAAAAGAATCCTTCTGCCAAGAAGTAAGTAAGGACCCTACTGTTCAAATTCTAGCTGGCTGGGAAGGTAACCTAGCAGCTTCAACTTCATAAATGATGATTTTTATCAGCACTTTACATATTGTATATAGCTTTCTTTACAACATTTCATTGAGTTTTTAGTTTTTTTAAGGGAATTCACTTGAAAGAATAATAACTAGAAAAGACAATTATAATAAATATAATTAGCACTCTTGTATGTTCCTTGCCCCCACCTCACTTTGTAAAAATCATCGAATATAAACCATGTTTTCAAAAAATATGAATATGCCATGTTCCGCAACAAAAATCATGCAACTATAATAAAAGACTAAAGCTAACAAACCATCCAGTACTTTTATTATCGAATAAACCTACCCATAAATATTGAATGAATTTAGTTGATGATTAATCAATCCTAGATTCACTAAAACATAAATGTCTGCGAGAGTTTTACAATCACTTAAAAGGTCAAAGTTTTATGTTGCCGTCCATTCGAATGGAACAACTGTCGTTCCCTTCGTGCAATTGTTGTTCCCTTTACATGAAGTTGTTGTTCATTTGAATGGAACAACTGTCATTCCCTTTGTGTGATTGTTGTTCCCTTTGCGTACAATTGCCGTTCATTTGAAAGTAACGATTGTCGTTCCTTCTGTTACGCTGTTTCTCCCTTTATAAATTCTTGTTGTTCCTTTTTCGGATATCGCTATTCATTCAAAAGCAACAATTGTTGTTCCTTCTACGTTTTTATTGTTGCTCCTTTTTCTCAAAAGTCATGATTCTTTGTGAACAATGCATACCATTATTACGTCAGTCACCCCTCTGGGTATGAACTTCACCAATTCATTTTCATCAACACTAGTTATGATTTGTCATTTTGTGTGGATCATTTAACATACTTTAGCGAACTATTTTTGGATTAATTTCTCTAAATCATCTTTAAAATTGTTCATAATTCATCAACCACCATAATTCGTTTCTTTCCCCTATATATCCACATATACTTGAATTAAAACTGCTTTGATATAATAATAATGAATCTTAAACACATTCTTACGCCATCCCTCACTCTTAAGGAGTAGATGAGCCTCCCTTGATAGACCCTAAAAAAAAAAGTTTTTTTTTTTCACAAAGAATAAGGGGTCTCATCACAAGCCAACCTACCGGGATCATCATATAATAACATAAATGACATTCCCACTATGGCTACCACACCAGGGCAAT
>SNQJ01S0003391.1:173286-205186 GCA_010110895.2 Picea sitchensis | reverse complement strand
GTATAAGAGGTTACGGGCCTCCCTAACACAGGAATACAATGGACTGGAAAATATACAATGCTCAAAGAAGCTATAGAATATTTCGTAGATCCTGGAGAGGAACTTGACAAAAAGGGAAAGGGACTTAACCCCAGTGCTCTCAGCGAGCCATGTAAAGAACTGGCAGGAGTCATAGATAGGTATATTACTTGCGATGGAAGGTACGATGTGATCCACCCACGTCACCTCAAACTGTTAACATCTCTCAAACAATGGTTAGTAATTAATTTACCATTTTTTCTAAATGACATGTTACATGAGGTTGCTATAAGAACATAGAAGGCCAAGGATCTTGTTACTATCATTAGCCACCATGGATTAGTGAAACTGATAGTAAATAAAGCCCTGAGTCAAACTCAAATAACCTGGGGTGATCTTATCGAGGCCAATAGGCCTCTACAACTGGAACAACTTGAATTGCGCCATGAAAACCCACCACAGGGAATTGAGATAACACAGGAAGGGGAAGACATCACCCAAATGGAAGTTCCATTATCCCAGCCGGAAATTGAGACAACACAGGGAGATACCACTCAAATAGAAGTTCCAATACCTCAGCCTGAAATCGAGGTAGAACCCATCCAATTGGCAGAGACTCATATCTCACGGGAAAATACATCAAGGAAAAAGAGGAAAAAGATGATTGATCTCCCTAAAACCTTCACTAAGAAGAAAAGAAGAAGGAAAAGGATAGCACATCTTGGAGAAACCCAGGAAATGTTACAGACAGAGTAGCCCCCATAAGGAAATATTTAGGAAATTGAATAGATAGAACAAACCCTACAAGGAAATATTCAGGAAAATACCCAACCATCACTGGAACACCTTACCAAATAGTTTTTTAAAATTTTTGAAGTAGAAATGGCCCAAGTATTAGGGAACTTAGGGAAGTCACCAAAGACACAAGCAGGTCTGAAGCACCAATTTCATCCTCAAACCCTGCTCTAGACCTCCTTGACACAGAAATGCCATTCCCTAAAGATGAGGAATATGCATAACCTGACAATGAGGTAAATATCCCTATAGACAAGGCTGAGCACATAGAGGAGGCAAAGGAACAGTTGTTGAATGATCAAGATGAGGGATACGCTGACATTTCACAAAAATAGAAAATAGTGGGAAAAGGCCACTACGTAATGAAAAAGTTAAAACAAGAAAACAAGTTGTTGAGAAGAAGGGTTAAAAGGATTAAAGTATTAAAGAAGAAAGTTGGCAAACTCAAGGAAATAATTAAAGAATTGAGAAAACAATTGGAACTAGCTGATAAGGCCCATGAAAGAAAGAAGACCAAAAGGCCTAGAACCCAGGGAAGGAACCCACTTCCTAGGAGAACAGTCCATACAAGTTTTGTAGGGACACAAACAAAGTTGTATGTCCCTGAAGAGACAGTAGAAATGGAACCTCAAGCTGAGATTCCAGCAACAATTCAAAAAGAAGAAGTGACTCCTTTGGAGGAAAATGAAGTGGAACGTCAAATAGGGGCTCCAACAGAAGACGAGACATCTTCCCAACCTAAGGAACCGCTTCCTACAAATGTTCGTGTACCCCTAGAGACAATTGATGTAGATGCCCAATCAGATTCCCCAACCACAGAAGATGCAATTGTTCAGACTGAGGGAGTATTTTAGTCTCCAGAATAGAGTTCCATCATTGATAGATTGGAAACAGAGTTGGGGCAAACCTAAAAGACCTTAACACAATGCAGAAATGAGATGGTCACTATGGCAGAATATCAAAAGGTTGTAAAACAACTTAAGACCATGTCAGCAACAAAAAAGGAAATGTTTGTTGAGCTTACCAGAGCCCAAGGGAAAATAAAGAAAGTCCAAAACCAATTAGAAAACGATTTGGAGAAAATAAAGAAGATTTGTGATGTCTACACTGATCCAATAGATTGTAGGGCTCCTGCCACCAATTATACATTTTTTTTATTAGAACGTTATTTGTTGTTGAGGGTGAAATCCATTAGAGTAGGTAAACCAATTAAATTCACCATTGTCTCCGAATTTGTTCCATGTTTTAGAGAGCAGGAAGAGAAATTGCAATACTTTCTATGTGAGATTTACCTTCATAACTTCATCTTGGAAGATAACAGGAAAGAGAACCCTGGTACTTTTATTGGGGACATAGAGTTCCAAGCCTTTTTTTCCTTCACCAAAAACCAAATCAGATGGGCGAAAGCACATAAGACATTTCTAAAAGGGGAGACTGGGTTAGATATCTAGATCAGAGGGGAACCTCCAAAATCTTTCCCAGCCATCATGCAACATAGGACATTTATGAAGAGGGAAGGTGTAGTAGATTCTTTGGCCCCTATGCACCGACAAGTTACACGTTCAGGTATAACATATTTTAGGGAACTTAAAGAAGAATCTATTGCTGCCTCCAAACTAAGATGGGATGCCTCCTCCAATGAAGTCAAGAGCAAGGAACCCTTTGGTTTCAAAAAAAAAATTGCAGCTACCTTTAGAGTGGAAAGGTACACCAGAATGATCCAAGAGGAAGGATCTACCTGGATTGGGTGTAGATATAGTCTCCCTATCATTTGGTTTCCCCCATAAGGTTATCAAAAAGATTATCAAATTAATAGGAAGAGGGAAGAAGTTTCTTTTGGATATCTCAAATGCAAGAATGGGTTCAGGGAACCTGGAAAACCAACCTCTCCTCCTTACAACATTACTACTTTACATGTAATATCTCAGCTTGCATGAGTACATGAAAGAAGGTAAGCTGGGGGGTATGTTGAGTTGTGAAAAAGGTACAAATATCCTACTTATTTCTATGGTTTGTGATGAAATCTTGATTGAATTTTTTTGTTAATTAGGAATAATTAGGATAGAAAATGATTAAAATGTCTTCTATAAATATTATTGAGTAATGTTAGATAAATTCTAATATTCAGTTGGAATTTTTTGATTTTAGCACAGGAATGGATAAATATTGTTGAACCCAATATAGTTAAGGATATTTTGAAATACGAAGACTGTTGAAGGTTGAAGACATGAGGTACAAAGCAGTTTGGAGGAAGACTGATTCCATATTTTGTAAACCTTATAAATAGTAAAAGCAATCCTGAGGATCTCTCGATCCTTAGGAACGCTTAATTTATCCATATTATTGTAATATATAGAGGGTAATGAATGAGAGAAGGGGGAGAATAATTATTTCTAAACCTTCAGAACTCGGAATTGCTCTGCGCAAGAAGTTTTTGTAGATATTATACCAGTTATGGAATTAATAGAAGCTTTGAACATTGTCATCATTTTTTCATACTGAGTTTCTAGCAACAGTGCTTCTGAGGACCGAGGGCTCGGTCTGAAGGAGTTACTGTCTCAATCTGTCATTGTATCAGTTTTATTTCTTGTATCATAGTTCACTCCCTTTGCTTGTGATAATCCTCTGGCGATAGATCTCTCTTTGTATTTCTTGGCACTTCCATAGGTTACATGTTTGATCTTATAGATCTTCTTGGAAGTTGTCGCAGACTTCCCTTTTGGTCTCTGAAAAATATCTAATACATCATTTTTTAAGATATATTGGTATTCTTCGTCTATGGGATCTTGCCATATTTGTTGACCCATAGATTCTTCATGGCAACGAGTCTCAGAATGAATGATGTGGATCATAACTGAAGAGTATATCAAAAAATCTCTTTGTTCTCTCGGGATGTGCCTTGAGAGGCTTGTATGTTTCTCTGCCTCCTGCAAAGTGATTATAGGCATGCCTTTTATGCCCTACTGCAATATCTCTGAACATATCAATTGGAGCAACTGGATCAACTAGAATAATGTATGTCTCCCTCTGAACTGCTGAAGGGGGAGAATGTAGTGTCTCACTGTCAATCTCCATATGAGTTTCTTTGGATCTTTTAAAGGCTATCTATTCTTCAAAGACAACATCTCTACTTGTTTCAATCTGTCTCTGACCACAAATGTTGATCTGGAATGTCTTCATAGATTCACTATTATCCCATAAACGTATGCTTTCTCCCTGAAGGGTATAGCTTGGACTTCTTCTCTTTGGTTACATGAAAATACACTGGGAACCCAAATATCCCAAAGTGTTCAATGTCAAGCTTCACTACGGTGAAGGCTTCTTTGGGATTTATGTTTTTCAAAGTCTAGTGAAGACTCTTGTTCTAAAAATATACTGTGTCATGCCTGCTTCTACCCATAGAATCATAGAAATATTTTGATCATGCATTATTTCATTGGTTTCCTCAATGATGGTTCTATTCTTCCTCTTTCTCAAATAGTTTTGACTCCCTATCCTTTGTTGTTAACCAGTCTGGAACAAGAAAAAAAGAGGAGCCAAAACAAGAATATCTCCTAAAGGAGAATAATGAGTACATCTATAGAATCAAAACAATCTAGGGATTATCCTCACATCTACAATGTTAGTGTCCTATAATGATAGGAGATCTATTGATTCAGATATTATTTGTGAGTCTCATGACAAAGTCCCTGGCTTGCTGGTCTTGTTGTCTCTTGAAATAAATTTCCAAGTCATTGTCATTAGGTGAATGGATATATCATTAGATGAAATATTTTTTGTTATTCTTGAGTTAAGTGTCTTTAGGATGAGTTTTTCACTTGTCTTTTCAAGAAGTGATGAGTCTGTACTTTCATTTAGAAAAACTCCCAAATTTCACTTTCGACAGTCAAGGGCCATTTTTCAAAGCATTCTAAGTTGTCGAAAGTTGTCACTTTCGGTAGCTACAATGGAATGTGCAAGGCTCTCTAAGCTGTCGAAAGTGCATAATTTTTTCAACGATCAACACTTCAAATTAAATTTCTCAACCATCAAGTACGTGTGCCATGATGGTTTATTAGTTGCCGAAAAGGACTAAAGGAGATCATATTTTGATCTGGGTGATCCATGTTTGGTTATAATGATTTTTTGATGGTGTTTGTTTAACCGTAAACCTATCAAATCTAAGACTCTTACCATTATTCCGGATCTTCCATAATCCAATATCCTTAGCCACTCTTTCTTTCACTTAATTGATCATGTGGCCCACTCATTACGCTCCTGATCGAATATTGAATTACCATCATGATTTGAAACCCTTTGTTTTCCAAATGTATTTCAAAAACCGGTTTTCCATTGAAATATCTCCCTCATATCTCGCATTTTCTTTTGTTGGGCCTTAATTCATCCTCCATCAGTGCTTTTTGTCTCCCCAAGCCCGATTCCATTGTATTGCAGGTGTTGACATTGTTTTGCAGATGAAGAAGGGAGGAGCTCTTCTAAGGAAAGATCTTAATGATATTTCCTATGTGGAATCTCATCTAGAGATTTGTCATATGTTTAAGGATGGAGGTTTCTATAGGTTTTGTGAAAATTTTCAAGGGTATCATTAGGGAATAGAGGGCCAGAGTAGTGTTGTTGATAAAAACGTCTTGAATTTTCTATACTCAGATTCTAGTCTGATCCTCCCATAGAGAAGAGAGAGGAAACTGAAGTTGAAGCTCTGACCTTTGAGATACCTGAGACATCAACAAGAAGAATATTAGTAAAGCATCCAAGATTCAAAAGATGAAAGAATAAGTCACAGAGCTTAGGTTGTTAGAAAGAGTCATCAAATCTCAGAATCAGGCTATGAAAATGACATCTGATGAGGTAAGAGACTCATTTAAAAGGTTAACTCTGATGCATGTAGATCTGGAAAGGAAGAATACAAGACTGTCTAAGAAAAACTAGAAGCTTTACCAAATGATCAAGTTATTGAGTTTTAAAACAACACCTAGAAAGCCTAACCAAGAGCTCATCCCGGTTTAGAAGCATTGGCTGAAGTTTCTACAGATATAAACAAGAAATCCTAAGAGTTAGACAGAGTAAAGGAATCAAATTTTGCAATTTTGAACAATTTTGGAAACTCAGGAGTTTCAACAGCTTATTTTGGTCCGCAGAGGTGTTGTTAGTTGCTGAATCCCTTGAAGTTTGGCAACTAAATCAACTTTGTTCTATATGTGTTAGCTACCGAAGGTTCTGTTATGAATAGAAAGCACATAAATCTCCTCAGATCAAGGAAAATGGATTCTTCAATGATCTCAAAGGCATCCAGAATGATTTTATGGTTATGACTCGTCCTCAATATGCTACTGTCAAGTTCAAATCGAATTATATTTAGTTTTTATAAGTCAAAGCATAACCTATTTCTTGGGATTTTGTTGTATTTTCCCTAGTTTTAGAATAGAAGACAACAAGAAAAATGGAGTGTATTTTGAAAATCCGAGAGAGGTTTTCGATCAAAATGAGCCGATGAACAATAAATTCTCCCAGAATTTACATAGGTGTCAGCAATTGGGATATTCGAAGGGATCTTTGTGTCGCATTTTTCAGTTTTCCGGATTTTGTGATTGATACATATTGTTTCGAGAAGGATTCCAGCAAGTTGGAGATGAATTTGAAAAAACCAAATGATGTTTTAGTTCAAAACAGATTCTTCTACAAAAAAATCCTCCAGTTTTGTAACAACTATTAATATCTGAGAGATATGATCTCATCTCTGACCCCCATTTTTCAGAAAATTTGATCCTTTTTTCATGGTAGACAGTTCTAAAATTCGGTGTAACGGTTGTTATCTTTGGGAAATTGGTTGGATTCGACCTCTTAATCTTGGGGGAGAGTATTTTCTATAAATTGTTGTAATTAAAATGAGTGAAGGGGTTGGGACTTGTGATGATTAAAATGTAAAAATGCTCATAGGCTGTAAATGACTTTATGAAGGAATACAAAGGCACTAAATTTCTAGATTCTTGTGTTGTGTTTTAGTGGTGAAGTTTTCTCTGATGTAACTCATTGTTTTCTATTTCACATGCTTTTATTTCTGTATTGTCTACGAGAAGATAATGCACAAGATTTGTTATTGGCACCCTGTGCTGGATCGAGACAATATATATGTTTTCTTCCAAGTTTGAAATGCAGAATTCAGATATAATCTGCTCTACATTTGAAATAATTTTCAGTTTATTCTTATTTTCCATTTTATAAGCTCAAAGGATCCATTAGCATGATTACCTTTCCTAGTCATATTTTGTCTTGGCTATTCATTTATCATCATATTTACCTTTGAATCCATTTTTCCCAATGGTCCTTTTCCATGTCTCAACCAAAACAATTCAAAATCCATAAACAAACCCATGCTCTGCATAACTAGCTTAATATCTTATTCCCCCCCCCAAAAAACTATATTAGACAGAGAGATCCCTCTCTGAGTCTTGGAGGGATAGATCCAAGACTCGAAGTGGTTTTGATGTTGCCTCTGTGACTACCTCCAAATCCTTAGGAAAATTACAGAGTGCTAACAAAATGGCGACCATACTGGGGATTTTCCCCAGTAGTACACTTCAAAGTTCCAGATCTGATCACTGATGGTGGACAGGGACCAGACACAAGAAGGCCGAGATCATTCACTGGGAGACTCCAATATCCAGATCAGTTCCAATTCAAAGACTCCATTGGAGGAAGGACCTGAAACATGGGAAGACAGCCTGGAAAGATCAGGTATTCAAACTCAAATTGTATCCAAGATATTGTTGGATTTATCTGCAATTGTATTCTCTCTTATTATAATCCGCGTCAAGAATTAATTTTTGAAGCTCATAATGATCATGATCAAACTGAAGAACTTCAAAAGATTCATCCTTTGCCTATAGCTCTGGTATACACTCCCATATCTGTAGATAGTCCAGTAAGGCACAAATCTCATGCTTCGTCTCCTCCCATGGTTGAAATTCTAGTTAACCATCAGCCCTTTGCTTTACCTCCTATAGCAGCAAATATCCCAGACAAATACAAGCCCCTAGAATTGCCTCCTATTCTCCATGACTTCCCTTCCAATTATAACAATAAGTTTCCCATATTTGATGGACAGGAGGCCAATATCACTGCTGAAAAACACATCCAGAGGTTTGAAGATTTCCTTGACCTTTATGAGGTTGAATATGACAATGTGTGCATCATAATGTTTTCCCTATCATTGCAAGGTAAAGTCAAGAACTGGTTTAAAAATCTCCCAGCTGCAAGCATTAACAATTTCCATCAATTTGTGCAAGTTTTCCTAGATCGATGGCTGATCATGGGAAATGTTTTCCTAATTATAGAAAAGTATGACCACTTGAAAAGAAAGCTAGGAGAGACAATACAACAATTCTCAACCAAGTTCAATAAAGTGTATCATGCAATACCTGTAGATGTAAGGCCACCTCCTGTTTTAGCTCAATTGCATTACCCGGATGCCTTTGATCCAGAAATGACATTCTAGTTTAGAGAAAGAGACACTGCAACCCTAGAAGAAATGAAAAATTTCACTGTCGATGTGGAATCTAACCTGTTGGACAAGAAGGAAAAGCTAGAAGCATTGAGAAAAGACAAAACAGAAAAAGAGCATGTGATATCCTCGGAAGCGAAGATAGACATTCTGACGAACACTATCCATGAAATGTTGCATAAGATTAGTAGGAAAGATGAAATTGTTTTTCAAAGGCCTCACGTACCATCAACTCTTGAAAGAACAAGAAAAAATTTCCCCAAAAACTTAGCATCCCAGCCTCAGCGTCCTAAACCACTGAAGGATTTCTTCATGTATTCAATTCACAATACAGTTGAAGATGAAGTTCAAAATCAGGTGGTGGAAAAATCTTCGGAGATGATGTGCATGTTTGATGACATCCCCTAAATAGATAATATGCTCAGATATGATATTCATAATGGTGACTATATGTTTGAGATCGAAGGTGATTGTTCAAAGCAACTAGTATCATCTTCATGGGAAGAAGAAGCCCAGTTATCACAGTGCACAAATGACAATCAAATTCTGTATACCCAACAAGTTTACAAAGAGGATGATGCAGAAAATATTCCAAGAAATGAAGAATGTATGCCCTTGTGTTTTTCCTCACTGCTGAGAGAACATTACAAACATGTCGTGAATAGAAAGAATGAGGAATGTTCTAATGCATCAGTTGAGGAAAACAAGGAAGATACAAAAGATGACCCAGAGGTGCAACACTTGAGCCTTTTTGAAGGTCAAACCCCAGATGAAATCTCGAAGCCTGAAACAGGTGATGAGCTAATCCATTTTGATTCACTACCTCTGTGGTTTAATTCATTTCAAATTTTGAGAGGGAATATTGGTCAGATTCTAGTTGAAAGTCACAGTGTGAGCCATGAAGTACTAGTAGAGCCAATGCCACCATTATCTAAAGCATTTTATGACTCGATAACTGATATTCTGGATAATGTGTGTTTTCAAAGTCTGGTTTCACTTACTCCTAACGAATTAAAAAATTGTTATGATATGGATATGATCAGACAATCTTCCCCACTATCTGGTTCAAGAAATGTATCAGTTCAAAATCCATCAGATGAAATGCAAACACATCTTGAAATGTTTGAAGACTGGAAGACCTCATGAGCAACACAAGGTCAGGAGATGGAATGGACTGATTTCAAATGCCAAGAAACAACTCAGGTCTATTTGGATCCTATAGGTATGTATATGGAGAAATTTTTCATGGAAGGTCCACAACACATTTTCAGTAGTTTAGTGGTTTTTCACATTGATCAGTTTTCATGTAAGCGAGATCAGGATAGAAATCCTTATCACATATCATTACCGGATCTACATCTGAGTTTGGGGAAAATTGGTGAAAGAGACCAAGTTTCAGATCCAATTTTTGACTGGTTATACTGGATGTCTCATTTTGATTAGGATCAAGCATTCTCTGGATTAGAATAGGGTGTATGTATATAAATAAGATCATCATATCAATGTTTTTATCAGATTTACCATATGCAAATAAGCTTGTTGGGCAAGTATGCGGTTTATTTTGTTTTTTGTTTTACTTCAAAGACTCAGTCAAGGTCATAATGGATAATCAACTGATTTCCAATCATCAAGGTGCAGGACAAATCAAGATACAGGTTGTGGGATCAACCCATTGGATAAGGCACTGATTTACGAATCCAGAGATATGAGGTTCTTGACACCTCCTCAGGAGCTGCCATCCCCAATTGGAGCCTATGTTAGTGTCCTATAATGATAGGAGATCTACTGATTCAGATATTATTTGTGAGTCTCATGAAAAATTCCTTGGCTTGATGGTCTTGTTGTCTCTTGAAATAAATTTTCCAAGTCATTGTCATTAGGTGAAAGGATAGATCATTAGATGAAAGATGTTTTGTTATTCTTGAGTTAAGTGTATTTAGGATGAGTTTTTCACTTGTCTTTTCAAGAAGTGATGAGTCTGTACTTTCATTTAGAAAAACTCCCAAATTTCACTTTCGAAAGCTAAGGGCCATTTTTCAAAGCATTCTAAGCTGCCGAAAGTTGTCACTTTCGGCAACTAAAATGACATGTGCAAGGCTCTCTAAGCTGCCGAAAGCACATAATTTTTTTAATGGTCAACACTTCAAATTAAAGTTCTCAACCGTCAAGTACATGTGCCATGATGGTTTATTAGCTACCGAAAAGGACTAAAGGGGATCATATTTTGATCTGGGCGATCCATGTTTGGTTATAATGATTTTTTGATGGTGTTTGTTTAACCGTAAACCTATCAAATCTAAGACTCTTACCATTATTCCGGATCTTCTATAATCCAATATCCTTAGCCACTCTTTCTTTCACTTAACTGATCATGTGGCCCACTCATTACGCTCCTATTCGAATATTGAATTACCATCATGATTTGAAACCCTTTGTTTTCCAAATGTTTTTCAAAAGCCGGTTTCCATTGAAATATCTCCCTCAAATCTCGCATTTTCTTTTGTTGGGCCTTAATTAATCCTCCATCAACGCTTTTTGTCTCCCCAAGCCTGATTCCATTGTATTGTAGGTGTTGACATTTTTTTGCAGATGAAGAAGGGAGGAGCTCTGCTCAGGAAAGAGATCAATGATATTTCCTATTTGGAATCTCATCCAGAGATTTTTCATATGTTTAAGGATGTAGGCTACTACATGTTTTGTGAAAAATTGCAAGGGTATCATCAGGGAATAGAAGGCCAGAGCAGTGTTGTTGATAAAAATGTCTTGAATTTTCCATACTCAGATTCTAGTCTGAGCCACGCATAGAGAAGAGAGAGGAAACTGAAGTTGAAGCTTCATCCTTTGAGATACCTGAGACATCAACAAGAAGAAGATCAGTAAAGCATCCAAGATTCAGAAGCTGCAAGAATAAGTCACATAGATTAGGCTGTTAGAAAGAGTCATCAAATCTCAGAATCAGGCTATGAAAAGGACATCTGATGAGGTAAGAGACTCATTTAAAAGGTTAACTCTGATGCATGTAGCTCTAGAAAGGAAGAATAAAATACTGTCTAAGAAAAACCAGAATCTTTACCAAATGATTAAGTTCTTGCGTTTTAAAACAATGCCTAGAAAACCTAAACCAAGAGCTCATCCCAGTTTAGAAGCATTGGTTGAAGTTTCTATGGACCTAAACAATAAATCATAAGAGTTAGACAGAGTAAAGGAATGAAATTTTGCAATTTTGAACGGTTTTGGAAACTCATGACTTTTGGTAGCTAATTTTTGGTCCGCAGAGGTGTTGTTAGCTGTCGAATCCCTTGACTTTTGACAGCTAAATTGGCTCTGTTCTATACGTGTTAGCCACTGAAAGTTCTCTTATGAACAGAAAGCACACAAATCTCCTCAGATCAAGAAAAATAGATTCTTCAATGATCTCAAAGGCCTCCAGAATGATTTTATGGTTATGACTTGTCCTCAATATGCTGCTGTCAAGTTCAAATCGAATTATATTTAGTTTTTATAAGTCAAAGCATAACCTATTTCTTGGGATTTTGTTGTATTTTCCCTAGTTTTAGAATAGAAGACAATAGGAAAAAGGGAGTGTATTTTGAAAATCCAAGAGAATTTTTTGTTCAGCACAAGCTGAAGAACAATAAACTCTCCCAATATTTACATAGGTGTCAACAATTGGGAGATTCGAAGGGATCTTTGAACCCCCTTTTTCAGTTTTCCTGATTTTGTGATTCAGACATATTGTTTAGAGAAGGATTCCAACGAGTTGGAGATGAATTTCAAAAAACAAAAGATTTTTTTGTTCAAGACAGACTCTTCTACAAAAACCTGCTTCAGTTTTGTAACAACTATTAATAACTGAGATATATTATCTCATCTCTGACCCCCATTTTTCAGAAAATTTGATCCTTTTTTCATGGTAGACAGTTCTAAAATTTGGTGTAACAGTTGCTATCTTTGGGAAATTGGTTGGATTCAACCTCCTAAGCTTGGTTGAGAGTATTTTCTATAAATTGTTGTAATTAAAATGTGTGAAGGGGTTGGGACTTGTGATGATTAAAATGTAAAAATGCTCATAGGTTGTAAATGACTTTATGAAGGAATACAAAGGCACTAAATTTCCAGATTCCTGTGTTGTGTTTTAGTGGTGAAGTTTTCTCTGATGTAACTCATTATTTTCTATTTCACATGTTTTTCTTTATGTATTGTCTACGAGAAGATAATGCGCAGGATTTTTTATTGGCACCCTGTGCTAGCTCGAGACAATATCTATGTTTTCTTCCAAGTTTGAAATGCATAATTCAGATATAATCTGCTCTACATTTGAAATAATTTTCAGTTTATTCTTATTTTCCATTTTCTAATCTCAAAGGATCCACTAGCATGATTAACCTGCCTGGTCATATTTTGTCTTGGTTATTAATTTATCATCGTCTTTACCTCTGACTCCATTTTTCCCAATGGTCCTTTTCCATGTCCCAACCAAAACAATTCAAAATCCATAAACAAACCCATGCTCTGCATAACTAGCCTAATATCTTATTCCCCCCAAAAAAACTATATTAGACAGAGAGATCCCTCTCTGAGTCTTGGAGGGCTAGATCCAAGACTCGAAGTGGTTTTGATGTTACCTCTATGACTGCCTCCACAACCTTGGGAAAATTACAAAGTGATAACATACAACACCTACTTGTAATGTAGAAAAATTTAGAAATATAGGTTAGAGTAATGACAATTACAACAATTAAACCTGGACTCTTCATTTCCAGTGTGTTTTTCCTCTGAATTCACTGAGATCCCTCTGTATCCATGAATTTAGCAAAAGGTTCCTTCCTCCTGTGATTTCCCTCATGACAATGATACAAATAATATATATACAGTTACATACCTGAGGGTGCTGATATGATTTCACCAATGGATTGATCTGTGTCCTCTTGACATATTCATGAAGAAGGTAGTTGCAGTGTCACCTTTTTGTATCACCCACAATAATCCTTCCTCTGAAGTATTTCCTTCCAGGAACTTGAAGTTGCTTGATCCATCAAGCTTATATTTCATCATAATTTTGTTCATCATAATTTTAGATTCTTCACAAACCCTTGTCAACTGGGCTAGAAAACCTAACAGCTAATATATGCTAGCACTTTTAGTTTTTTTTGGACTTATGACTACCAAAAATAATCCTTTGAAAGGTAGGGGAACACTGATGAGTTGAATAGCTCCTTTAATATGTTGAAAAACCCTAATTCTGAAATTTTTGCAGAAATTAGCGAAACCCTATGGCCAAAATTTCAAAATGCTCAAAATTTCACTCTGAGAGTCTCTGGAGGTGTGCTAGATGAGTCCGTACTCTCCTATGAAAAAATTATCCCCAACGTTCAAGTATTAATGGCTGAAACACCTTAGAAAGGAGGGTCGTATGGATTTTCTGGAAACCCTAGGAGGGTCGTACAGTTCTACAGAAAAGAGAGGAGACCGGTAGATTCTTGTGCAATGGGTTCTTCAAGACCTATGCTCTGAAACCATGTTGATTTTTCAATAGACAAGTTTTAAGCATGAGGTTCATTCCATTTTATCATTTTACTTAAACCATAACCAATTATGTTGCAGCAACCAAGATCACAAGAAGAAATACCATGCACAAGTACACAATAAGTATCCTAGGAAACCCTTCTCAACAAGGGAAGTAAACCCAGCCAAATCCTTTGCTATATTATTCAAGAGAAATAACTTCACCACCAAGGAAATGTATCACACAAGAGGGTGCTTATAAACCCTAGAAGACTAGTGCCCAAGAGAGGTGTGCACTTATCCCAAGAAGATGTACTTGCTGAAATTTCCAAACTCACACAAAAGATATGATTCCTCAATGAGGAATTTACTTTTACTTATATTAGATTTGACCTTTCAACATAATTTTCTATTGGGAAAACAGGGACGACCTCTCTATCTCATAATATAATTAATATTAATCAAATTATTTATATTTTACATTAATTATCAATTACATTAAGGTGGGGTCAACCTGTACCCTTTACATTACAATTAGGGTTACAGGAAGGTTTGACTCTTGAAAAATATAGCAATGGATATCATACACCTACTAGTTCTTAGACACTAGGGGCACATCCATAGGGATGTCCATATATTTGTCTCACTGCATTACATAGAAGAACCACTCTCACTATTGCTCACCCACTAGGATCACGTTCCCCTATGCTCGTCCATAGGCACGTCCACTCAACAGATCGTATTTCCCACTGCATTACATAGGAGAGTCAGCTGGATTTCATCATAAACTCTCCGATCAGAGGAGGATAATACATCATATTCATCTCTTTCTCATGACAATGCACCCAACTCTTTGGAAATTCACATGTTCACCTTGTGCTCATCCACATGCACGTCCAATTCTACAGATCTCCTTTCTCACTGCGTTACACAGGAGAATCATCTGGAGTTCTTCTCAACTCTCTATAAGGAGGATTCCATCTCTACATTCCATATCTGTCTCAAATAGGAACCACACACCCCTCTCAGGGGCTCTCTCTCAGGTTTGTGTCCTGGAGAATGTCTTATGTCATCAACAACTTGGCTACAAGAATCCTTTATGAAGAAGTTTCTATTTCATTTTCTACTCTTTGTGAATAGAAATTTAAATTTAATTATTTTGATTCTTAGATATGAAGTATTATGATCTCAGGTACTAATACTTGACCATTTTATTTTTGTAGGATTAGAGTTACTTCGATGGTTACATTGGAAGTTTGATTTCACGTAGTATTTAATAATCAATGTAGTTTAAGATAGGTTTAGAAATAGATTAAATAGTTTAGTTTTGGTTTGTTTCTTTCACATGTAGAATATCTCTTTCTTTTATATTCAAATAAGAAGTTATGAAGTAATACATCAATGTCAAGATAAAGACAAGTCATCATCAGGATGTCTTCAGGGAAGTTTACTTTAACTTCCTTCTCTCTTTATTATTTAACGTCTTGCTAATAATTACTTTCGTTAAAAAAATATTTTCAAAGTCCCATCTTTAACTCCTCATTATCAGGACTTAGTTATGAAATTTTTAGTGCAATCAATTTTCTAAGATCATGAAGCAAGAATATCTAAAGAGAGAAAAATAAGAAAGAATTGGATTTTTGATTACACATAAATTTTCATTTTAATCTCTTTTGACATGAAACTTAATTAACGATGCTCTCATGTTTTAAAATTGATATCATAACTATACATTGGTTTAGAATTTATTTGTGTTATTTGCTTTTAATAAAATGGCCCTAATTTGCTAAAGCATCTGATACATTGGTAAAAGGATTTTTGTCTATCACAATATTAAGGAAAGCACATTTTTGTATTGAAAACTTTGGAAGGATCTAATAGGGACAAGAGTTCAAATTATAATTCAACATATCCCTCAAAATATAGTTCCTCCTTTCTATTTTTGACTTGTGATATTGGTTTATATGTTTTCCGTGTTGGGTTGTTGATATATTCAGGTCTTATCTTATTTTGATATTTATTTTATATGTCTAGGTTATTTTGATTAAATAAGTCTTTGTACTTTTCTAGATTTTTGTTTTCCCATGCTTTCAAGTTTGTTTGTAATATTCCAGATATAAAAATTATGCAAAACATAAATAAATAGCTAGAAATGGCAGATGAACAACAATATAACCAAATAACACCACAATAATACCAAAATGATATCAGAATAATACCAGAAAGAACACTTTGATTACTAAGATAAATGTTCACGTGCCTCTTCAAGGGGAAAACCTCCAACAGAGCAGATCTATATTACAATAATATCCAAGACAAGATTTCTCATACCCTCGACTCCTATTTATACTAAAAATGTCTATCAAAAGAACCATCTAGAGGAAGATCCTTCTAGAAGCAAAAGCTTCTATCAGGTCTTCTTACATTAGACTTATTCTTCCTTATTTCTAGGCCTTATTAATATTGAACTTTATTACATGGAAATATATTATTCTACCTATGTGAGGGGTTAGGTCCCTAACATGTCATCCCCCTTAAAAACAACCTTGTCCTCAAGGCTTGAGATTGGGAAATTTCTACAGAATGATAGTTGGTTCCCAAGTGGCATCTACTGGAGTTGTATCTTTCCACTGGAATAACACTTCCTTGATGGTTTGTTGACACAGCCGATGCTCATGCTAGTCCAAAACTGCTTGTGGTTGTCCAAATGGATCCTTCTTCATCCAACTCGATAAGGTTGGTTTTAGTTTGGAACTTAGTTCCAATCACTTTCTTTATGCAAGAAACATGAAAAACAGGATGGAATTTACAATGAATGGGAAAAGATAACTGATAGGCCACATGTCCCACAAACATGAGAACGGTATAAGGACCATAAAATTGTTATACAATTGAGTGGGGGGGTGAATCAGTTGTTATTGTGCTTAAACAATTATGCCCATTTCAAACTCTTTACACAACACTCAATGACGATCACAATAATGCAGGGAAGTAAGCAATACAATATTCAACATCAATCACACACATGAAATATACAGAGACAAATATTTCCTAAGGAAACCCATAAAGGGAAAAACCTCTTCTTCTTGATATGATAAGTGATCTTTATTTTCTGTACAATATCATTCTTATGAGCACGAAATCCTTTTGATGCTACCACCTATGATTTACAAGCAACAACTTGCTGAGAGAACCAACTCTCTAGTTTCTCTAGCACCCACTAGAAGGAAGCACCAACTCCCTGAGTGTTCCAACACCAATTGGATGGAAGCACCAAATTCCAGTTACACAGGAACCAACTTGTATAATAGAGAACAATAGTTCTCCCTTGCACCACCCTACCACCCTGTTTTTTTGGGCTGCAACCAGATGGAAGCTACAACTCCCTGTGTTCAAGAACCCACTTAAAACTCTACGGACAATAGTCCTCCCTAGCACCACCCTATCACCCTGATTATAAAAACTTCGTTACTGAAACTTATTAAAGTGATACAGTGTTTGTCAAAGGGCTTACCAGTCACATCACTGTTCTGCTATACTTCTTTGCTTTGTCTATATCAATGTCTTCTTGTTCACATCTTCTTGAGCTTCTTGATATTCTTCTCTGTCTTTGCATGCACACTTGGAATTTCTCTTCCTCTCTCAGATATGCATTTATGTTCTATATATTTCTTTTGTGATTTATGCTCTATGTATTATTTCCATTCTATGCACTATGCCTCTTCTGTGTGTTTCAACTACTGCACACAACATGCTTGTACCCACATGAATAAATCTCAACTGAAGCCACCATCTCTTCTCTGTTCTACATATATTTATCATTCCAAGTCCTATACCAGATCATACACCTCACTCTTCGTTCTCTCTAGCGATCATGCTGAGTCTGTTCTTCATCAGTGGTCATTCTCCTGAGATTCTTTGGCTTCTTTGGCAGTTACAGTCTTCGACTCTTTTCCATATGTCAAATGTCTCTATGATGAGTCTTCATCCTAATGGTAGTTACCTCGAGACTCTTCAGTTCCTATGGAGATCACCCTAAATATCTTTGAATTCTCTGGCGACTATGCTCAGTGTGTTCATCATCAGTGGGCATTATCTTGAGATTCCTTGGCTGCTCTAGCAGTCGAAAATCTTCATATTATCTGTCAGTTATAGCCAGTTGTCTTTGGCTTCTTTGGCTTCTAATCCCCTTCCTTCACGTGACCAATGGAGGTGACCCAATCACCTATTCAAAAGGTTCTTCCCCATCTCGGTCTAGTGAGTGCTATCTCTTTTTCATGATATGACCTTGGGCTATGAACTTCACATGACCACAATATTGCGGGCGCGTCCATAGGAGGTTTGAGGGAAACCCACTTTTCTCCCTGCAATTCACTAAGAGCCTCCACACATCCTTTCTCCAAAACTGTGGTTTCGATTGCGGCCCGCTCATGAAAAGTTAAGACCCGAGCATGTTCTAGCCCCGCAATGCGACAGGACCGTCGATATTACGATCTTGACGGTGATACTGAAATGTACGGATAAGATCAAATGGTTTATTTCATGGAAACAAATCAATGGTCAGATTTGATCCTTACACTACACTCATCCTTTCATTGTTCAATCTGATGGCTAGGACTTAATCAAACATTGAGTTGGACGGTTGTTGGAACTTCTCCCTCCAAAACTTTGGTATTTCAACTTATAAAACTTACACTATCCTTCCATTTTACTATGATCAACGGTTGAGAATACACTCGAAGTGATATTTCAGATCAGATGAATCGTGTCCTTGTTGACATGGTCTGCCACATGTCCTTGCTGAGGTGGTCTGCTGATGTGGGTGAGACGTGTAGGAAATGTAGTGGAATGTGGAGGAAGAGTGCGGTAGTGGAGTGTGACATCAGAGCGCAGAGGTGGTATGTATGAGTGGTTTGGTGGTTTACTTAGAGGGGGGGTTAGGTGGTAAGTGGTAATGAGTGAGGGGGATTCGAGTTAATAGAAAGGTGACATGTATGAGGGTCCCACAAGGAAAATACCACCAACTCAGACTCCCCCCCCCCATGGTTAAAGACATAAAGCTCGGGGGGGTCCAATATGCCCTGTTGACTGTATATCTGAGTCATCGATTCTCAGCCGCTGATATTAGCACGCCCTTTTCCCAACTTATCATGTCCTTCCACTTTAGAATGATTTGACGGCTGTGATATTCTTCGGATGATCCGATAGTCGAGAATGTATTTCGGATCTCCGGGTCTCCGAACTTTGGAGATTTGAAATCTCAAACTGACGTTTTGAAGTGAGGTTTTTTCCGGAGAGTAAACTCCCCACATATTTATACCTGAAACAAATGACGTTCGTTGGATCAGGATCTTAGATCAATGGCCCGATCTATCTGCGATGCATCTTTTCTATCGTATCTTGTCCTTCCACTTAGAATGATCCAACGACTGACGAAAATTTGCGTTTGATCCAACAACTGATGGGTATTCGGATAATCAAATTCTCAACTCTTTAGCCTTGTTTAACTTACCCTTCAATTAATTTGATCTGATAGTCGACGGATACTTAGGTGATCATGATCTTATATATCAGCCATTGCTTATCCTGTCCTTCCACTAATTCAATCCGATGGTCATCGCATTTTCTCAAGATTTGATGGTCCACATTCATTTTGGATTTCGGGCTTCGGGTAATTCAACTTTGAAGTTCCCAATTCTTCCGAAGTGAGATTACTCGAATGGTAACCTCCTTGAAAATCCCTTGGATCTAACAGTTGTTGGTATTTTGGATCAGTGATCCAACGGTCACTCTCGCTCTTCCTCTTGAGATTTTGATCTCTCTGACTTAGAACATTTTCTAAGTGTTCACGAGTCTCAACCTTTTCTCCTCCAGCAAATCCATCTCTTGGACCTCGTCTACAATTTTGGAAACTTCTATCTCTTATGAGCTTTATTGTTTCTACATTTTGTTCGCTTCTCCTCCTAATATTATGCTTTTCTTGTAAAAAATTGACATTGTTGTTCTTTCCATCATTGACAAGAAAATGCTTTCCTATAAAACATGCCAATAATATCCCCCTTTGGCGTTGATGGAAACCCTAAAAGGATGCTTCTTGGACCTCCAACTGTAGCATCTAGATCACTCATTTTCTCCCCCTTTGACATCAATGTTAAAGAAAACATGCTCCCCCTGAGTTGTTGCAGTACTTTGCGGAGGTATCATATATTCAACCAACACATACTCCCCTTGATAGGATGGACTCTCTTAGGTTGATAATGGGGTCATGCCCAACTTCTGGTGCAGATACAAAAATTGATCTTTCGCAAGCGGTTTAGTGAAGATATTAGCAATCTGATCTTTGGATGGAATATAATGCAAAGAAACAATAGTTTTGGTCACATGTTCCCTCACAAAGTGATACTTGATGTGTATATTCTTGTTCTTGGAGTGAAATATAGGATTCTTTGACACACTAATTGCACTAGTATTATCACAATGAATTGGGATCGGTGCAGTATATTTTACCTCCAAGTCTGCAAGTGTCTGAATCATCCATAATACTTGGGTACAACAAGTGGCAGCTACAATGTAATTAGCTTCTGTAGTCGATAAGGAAATGGAACCTTGCTTCTTTCTCAACCATATCATTTCCATGCAGTTAGCCCAATAAACATCTGAATAGACTGATAATTGAAAATTCTGATTCCTAGGATACCATAGGCCATAGTTCATCGTTCCTTTCAAATATTTGAATATTATTTTGACGGCTATCAAATGACTCTTTTTAGGTGTAGACTGATACCTTCCTACCATTCCAACAACATGCATTATGTCTGGACGATATGTTGTGATGTACAATAGGTTTCCTATCATAGACCTATATGAACTCTCATCAACATTAGGTGAGTCATCATCCTTTCTTAGCTTGCATCCAGTGACCATAGGTGTGTTCACAGGTGTAGAATATTCCATTTGAAACCTTTTCAATATTTCTCTTATATATTTATCTTGAGAAAGAAATATTCCTTTAGACCTTTGAGTAATTTGTAGACCAAGAAAAAATGGCAGTTCCCCTATAATATACATTTCAAATTCAGACTGCATGGCAAAAGCAAACCATTTTACCAGTGAAGCATTATTACTTCCGAAGATGATGTCATCTACATAGACCAACACAATGAGAAAATCATTACCCTATGTTTTGATATATAGATTGTTTTCAATTGTTCCTTTCTTGAACCCTTTGTCTTGAAGATACTTATCCAGTCTATAGTACCAGGCACGAGGATCTTGTTTCAACCCATATAAGGCTTTCTTCAGCTTGTAGACAAAATCAGGGTTATCTGATAGTTGGAAACCTTCTGGTTGTTCTATATAGACTTCTTATTTTAGATATCCATTTAGAAAATATTACTTTACATCCATTTGATAGACTTTAAACTTCTTATGACAAGCACAGGCAAGAAACATTCTAATAACTTCTAATCTTGCTACGGGTGCAAACGTTTCATCAAAATCCAGTCCTTCTATTTGAGCATATGCTTTACATACCAATTTGGATTTATTCCTAACTATTTATCCTTGTTCATTCATTTTATTTTTAAACATCCATTTGGAGCCAATTACATTCTTATATGTCGGTCTAGGAACAAGCTCCCAAGTATTGTTGTTCTCAATATGATCCAGTTCTTCATTCATTGATTTTAACCAATTTACATCTTCACTGGCTTCATTGAAGTTCTTGGGTTCCACCATGGATATGAAGGCTATATTTGATTTCTCGGTGTTTTTGATTATCCTTATCCTGGTTTGTACACCTTTGTCTTTCTCACCAATTATCTGACTTGCAGGATGATTCTTTTGAGTAATTCTGGAGGAAGGATTTGATGTTGTCTGCTAATTTGAGTCTACCTGAGTGTTTGTATCTTCATCTGAATCAGAGTCTTCTTTTTCTTATCCTTGGACCTATTCATCTTCATCTTCAACTATATCGTTTGTGGTTGATTCAATATTGCTCACCTCTCTTACTAGGATTCCTTCATCAAATTTTATGTCAATACAATCAACCAATTTATGCAACCTCTTATTATATCATCTGTATCCTTTGTTGTTTTTAAAATACCCTAAGAAGACGCCTTCATGATCCTTGTCATTATACTTTCCAAGGTTTTCATTATTATTTTTTATGTAGCACTTACTCCCAAAGACTTTGAAGTGTTTGATTGAAGCAGGTCTTCCATACCACAGTTCATAAGGTGTCTTGTCATTGTGTGGTCTAAGGTGAGATTTGTTAAGAATATGGATTGTTGTGTGTATTTCTTCTACCCAATAGGTCTGACCAATGTTCTTCTCATTCATCATTGACTTGGCCATTTTCTGAACTGTTTTGTTTTGCCTCTCAACTACTCCATTTTGTTGTGGAGTTCCTGGGATTGTGTATTCTCTTTTGATCCCATGTTTATCACATAATTACTAGAAATCACTTGACATAAATTCTCCTCCTCACTTTGATCTTACAACCTTTAATCTATTGCTTGTTTGATTCTCAGTTAAAGCCTTAAATATTTAAATTTCTCAAATGCTTCAGCTTTTTCTTTGAGAAAAGAAACCCAAGTGAGTCTGGAGTAATCATCAATGATCAACATGAAGTAGTTTTCATTCCCTGTGCCTTCCTGTTTTTATGGTCCACATAAATCCATATGAACTAATTTGAGTGGTTTCTCTGTTGAAGTAGAGCTCTTGGATTTAAATTCTGTCTTGGTTAGCTTTCCTACTTGGCAGGGTTTACACATAGAATCGTGTGGCTTTGATATTCTTGGAATATCTTTTACTGCCTCAAGATTTTTGAGCTTGATTAAGTGGTCAAAGTTTAGATGTCCAAGTCTCCTATGCTATAACCAACTTTCATCATGTTTTCTTAGATGACACTCTTCTCTATCTTCTTTTAGCACATATACATTATTATCTATCCTTATGCCTTTAGCCACAACTTGTCCTAAGTTTACACACTTTATATTACAATATTTGGAAGTGAACACTACTTCACATCCTTTGTCACACATTTGACTTACACTGATAAAATTATGTTTCAGCCCATCTACAAGAAGAACATCATGGGATTTTCCTTTACCATTACTCAAACTCACCATCCCTTTATCCTTGATTTTACCTAGTTCATCATTTCCAAATTTCACATTTCCTGCTTTTCTTTTACTAATAGACATAAACTTATCCTTGTGTCCAGTCATGTTCCTGGAACATCCATTGTCTATATACCAGGGGTCTTTTTGTTTTTGTACTGAAAGTACTAGACTACATTTTTCACTATCTTTATTTTTCCAAGTGTTGGCATTTCTGGCTAAGGCTTTTATCCTTGGATCTGCTTTGTAATTCTTCAGATGGAAGTTTGCATCTTTGTGCCCGAAGTTATGACAATTATAGCATTTGAGCTCATTTTTCAATAGGTCAAAGTGATTGGTGAAACTTTGTATACTCATTGACTGTTTATTTCTATGTTGCAAAGATTGCTTATTTCTTGATCTCTTCAGTTGCATGCCTCTAAACTTAATTTGACAATTTGCAATCTTATGACCAAAATTAGAGCATTAAAAACAATAACCATGGAAGAAATTTTGGTACCTAAAGGATGGCCTTCTGCTTGGAATTTTTTTCTCCATCTTCTGATATCTTTGTTTTTAATCAGGGATTATCTTGTCTTTATTAGTTTTTGGTGGTGGAGTACTCACACGATCTGATTGTCTGTTGAATTGGAACTTGATCATATTTACTGGCTCTTTGCTTTCTGCTTGTTTGTTGCTTGAACCACTTACATTGCCTAAACCAGTCTTCAACAAAGGAGATCTATGTTTTCTCAAAATGTCATTTAGTTTTGCTGAGGCTTTAATGCTCCAAAGATTTTGGAGATATAATTCTTTAAACTTCTCCATCTCTTTCCTGGTTTTTACTGCCTCTTCTTCCAAGGCTTCACATCTTGCCTTCTTCTTTGATGACTATTGTTTCAAAATGCCCTCTATTTTATTTGCCTCTTCTAATTCCACTTTTATCAAGGAAAAGTCTTCATCAGGTTTTTTATTGTCTTTCTCGAACTGTATCAACAATTGTTTTTGCTTTTTCTTCTTAAATGTAAGTCTAGCAATTTCTTCTAGGGCACTGATCAGTTCTCCTTCCAAGTCAACTACAACTTCTTCATCATTTTCATCACTTCCTATGATTTCATTATCATAATCCTCTTTTTCCATAAGCATAAAGTGATTAACCTTATCTACACAAGAAGAATCACTATCTGTGTCTCCTGAGGAGTCATCATTGTTTACACATAAACTTTTTTAACCAAATCTCTTGGATTTGTACTTCTCTTCACCTTCAGAGTTTTGCTACTTCTTCTTGTGTGGACACTTCGATGCAAAGTGACCTATCTTTCCACAGTTAAAACATTTGAAGGTAAAATTTATTTGGTACTTGCCTGATCCTTTATTTAGTCTTCTCACAAATTTTGCTTCAATTTCATTAGGCTCAGAATCCTCATTCTTATTTTCTTTAATTGATGCTTCTCTAGAGGTGGGTTTATCCTTACTAATACTCATTTCATAAGTAGTTAGAGTTCCTAGAATTTGATCAATAGACAAAGTCTTAAGATCATTCAGTTCTTCTATTGTAGAAAATTTTGGATTAAATCTATTTGGTAGAGATCTTAAAATCTTCTGAACTAAAAATAAGTCTTCAATCTTCTCACCAAGACCCTTCATGGAATTCACAAGCTCCTCAACTCTTAAGAAAAATGTATTAACTGTTTCATCCTCATTCATCTTTAGTTGTTTAAACTGTAATCTGTAGGTTTGAAACATGGCATCCTTTACCTTCTCATTACCTTCATAATTGCTAATGAGTTTGTCCCACATTTCTTTGGCAGATTCTAAGTGCATAACTTTTACAAATTCTTCTTCTGCAAGCCCACTCAGAATAACATTCATAGCCTTAGCATTGAATATGAATTCTATCTTGTCATCCTTATTAGCTAGTACAACTAGCTTTACATAACCAGTCTCTACCACATCCCAGAAATATGCACCTAAAGCCATTATGTAGGTTCTCATCCTAAATTTCCATAAGCCAAAGTTTGTTCCATTGAACAAGGGGAGCTTATTGGTTGAAGTTCCTTCATGACTTGTCATTTTTAAGCTTACTAATATACCTTTAAATAAAAGGAACCTGCTCTGATACCAATTGTTGGAAAACTAAGAGGGGGGGTTGAATCAGTTGTTATTGTGCTTAAACAATTATGCCCATTTCAAAATCTTTAAAGAACAGTCAATGAAGATCACAATAATGCAGGAAAGTAAGCAATATAATATTCAACATCAATCACACACATGAAATAAATAAAGACAGATATTTCCTGAGGAAACCCATAAAGGGAAACAACTCTTCTTCTTGATATGATAAGTAATCTTTATTTTCTGTATATTATCATTCTTATGAGCACCAAATCCTTTTGAGGCTACCACCTCTATTTTACAAGAAGCAACTTATTGAGAGCACCAAATCTATGGTTTCTCTAGCGAAGCACTAAATCCCTGAGTGTTCTAGCACCAACTGGATGGAAGCGCAAACTTCTAGTTACATAGGCACCAACCTGTAAAACAGAGAACAATAGTTCTCCCTTGCACCACCCTACCACCCTGGTTTTTCTGGAAACAACTAGATGGAAGCTACAACTCCCTATGTTCAAGCACCCACTTGAAACTCCAAGGAAAACAGTCCTCCCTAGCACCACCCTACCACCCTGATTATAAAAACTTCGTTACTGAAACTTATTATAGTGATACAGTTTTTGTCAAAGGGCTTACCAGACTCATCATTGTTCTGCTATACTACTATTCTCTGCCTACATCAGTGTCTTCCTGCTCGCATCTTATTGAGATTCCTAATCTTCTGCTCTATCTTTGCATGTGCACCTCATCTTTCTCTTCCTCTCTCAGATATTCATTTATGTTCTATATCTTTCTTCTGCACTTTATGCTATGTTTATTATTTCCATTCTATGCGTTATGCCTCTTCTTTGTGTTTCAACTGCTGCACAAAACATGCTTCTACCCGCATGAATAACTCTTAGCAAAAGCCACCATATCTTCTCTGTTTTGTGTATATTTATCATGCCAAGTCCTCTGCCAGATCATACACCTCACTCTTCTTTCTCTTTGGCAATCAAGCTGAGTTTATTCTTCATCAGTGGTCGTTATCCTGAAATTATTTGGCTTCTCTCGCAATTACAGTCTTTGAAGCTTTTCCATCTGTCAAATGTCTCTATGATGAGTCTTCATCCTACTGGTAATTACCTCGAGACTCTTCAGTTCCTCTGGTGATCACCCTGAATCTCTTTGAATTATCTGGCGGTTATGCTCAGTGTGTTCATCATCAGTGGGCGTTATCCTGAGATTCCTTGGATTCTCTGGCAGTCAAAACTCTTCGTCTTCTCTATTAGTTACAACCAGTCATCTTTGGCTTTTAAGCCCCTTCCTTCACATGACCACTGGTGGTGACCCAATCGCCTATTCAAAAGGTTCTTTCCCATCTTGGTCTAGTGAGCGCTAACTCTTTTTCACGATATGACCTTGGGCTATGAACTTCACATGACCACACGATTGCGGGTGCATCCATAGGTGGTTTGATAGAAACCCACTTTTAACCCCGCAATTCACTAAGAGGCTCCATGCATCCTTTCTCCAAAACCGTGGTTTCGATTATGACCCAGTCATGAAAGATTAATACTCGAGCATGTTCTGGCCCCGCAATGCGATGGGACCATCGATCTTACAATATTGATGGTGATCCTGAAATGAACAGATCAAATCGGATGGTTTATTTCACGGAAACAAATCAATGGTCAGATTTGATCCTTACACTCATCCTTTCATTGTTCAATCCGACGACTAGGACTTAATAAAACATTGAGATGGACGGCTATCGGAACTTCGTCCTCCGGAACTTCAGAATTTCAACTTCTCAAACTTACATTATCCTTCCACTTTACTATGATCAACGGTTGGGAATACACCCGAAGTGATATTTCATATCGGATGACTCATTTTCTTACTAACGTGGTCTACCACATGTGCTTGCTGAGGTGGTCTGCTGATGTGGGTGAGACGTGTAGGCAGTGTAGTGGAATGTGGAGGCAGAGCATGGTAGTGGAGTGTGACAACAGAGCGCGAAGGTGGTATGTATGAGTGGTTTGGTGGTTTACTTGGAGGGGGGGGTCAGGCGGTAAGTGGTAATGAGCGAGGGGGGTTTGATTTAATAGAAAGGTGACACGTATGAGGGTCCCACAAGGAAAATACCACTAACACGGACCCCCCACCACGGTTAAAGGCATAAATCTCGGGGGGGTCCGATATGCCCTGTCGACCATAGATTTGAGACACCGATTCTCGACTGCTGAGATTAGCGCGCCGTTTTCCTAACTTATCCTCTCCTTCCACTTTAGAATGATCTGACGAATGGGATATTCTTCGGATGATCCAATGGTCGAGAACGTATTTCGGCTCTTCGGGTCTCTGGACTTCAGAGATTTCAAATCTCAAACTGACGTTTTGAAGTGAGATTTTTTCGAAGAGTAACCTCCTCACATATTTATACCCGAAATGAATGACATTCATTGGATCAGGATCTTAGATCAACGACCAGATCTGTCTGCAATTCAATGCTTCTAGATTATCCTGTCTTTCCATTTAGAATGATCCAATGACTAACAGAAATTCACATTTGATCCGATGGCTGAAGGGTATTCAGATAATCAAATTCTCAACTCTTTAGCCCTATTTAACTTACCCTTCAATTAATTTGATCCAACGGTCGACGAATGTTCGAGTGATCGTGATATCATATCTCAACCCTTGCTTATCCTATCTTTCCACCAATTCAATATGACGTTCATCGCATTTTCTCCAGATCCTATGGTCCACATTCATTTTAGATTTTGGGCTTTGGGTAATTCAACTTTCAAGTTCCCAATTCTTCTGATGTGAGATTGATTTTGGGCTTCGGGTAATTCAACTTTCAAGTTCCCAATTCTTCTGAAGTGAGATTCCYCGAATGGTAACCTCCTCGCAAATCCCCTGGATCTAATGGTTGTTGGTCTTTTGGATCAGTGATCCAACGATCACTGTCGTTATTCCTCCTGAGCTTMTGWTCTGTTTGAATTAGAAGATTTTCTAAGTGTTCATGGGTCTCGACGTTTTCTCCTCCTGTGAGTCTGTCTCTTGGACCTCATCTGCAATTCTGGAAACTACTATCTCTTCTGAGCTTTCTTGTTTCTGCATATTGTTTTCTTCTCCTCGTGAGCTTATTATTTTCCTATAAAACATTGACGCTGTTATTATTTCCATCAATGACAAGCACATGCTTTCCTGTAAAACATGCCAACAAAAATTTGGGCGCCAGTTTCTGACAATGGTCAGCCTTGAGGGGATTTTTCCTTTAAGGTTGCAGTCGAAGAAACACTTGATCCCCTTCTGCAAATTGACATTCAGAGCGACCTTTATTTTCTTGTTTCTTCATGCGATTATGGGCCATGACCAAATTCTCTTTGAGGGTACGAAGAATAGCCTCTCAAACTGTAAGCATTTGGTCAACCGCCTGGACCTTCGAGACACCTGGAAAATATGAGAGAATTGAAGGTGGATTTTGTCCATATACCGCTTCAAAAGGAGTCATGCACGTAGTTGTATGGTACAAAGTGTTGTACCACCATTCAACTAGTGGTAACCATTGAGCCCACTAATTCTTCCTTTCCAATGAAAAACACCTCAAATATGTTTCAAAAAATTTGTTGAGAACTTTAGTTTGACCATTAGTATGGGCATGATAAGCTGTGATGAGATGCAATTGGGTTCCTTGTAGCTTGAATGGTTCTTGCAAAAAAAATTTGTTGAAAGTTGGGTCATGATCATAAACAATAGAATGCGACATGCCATGAAGCTTGAAGACCCGATACATGAAAAGTTGAGCCACAATGGATGTTGTAAATGGGTGTTCAAGAGCACATAAATGAGCATAATTGGAAATATGATCAACTACCACCATGATGAATGATTTATTGCCCGATTTAGGTAATCCTACAATAAAAATCATAAAGATACCTGGCAAATAGCAGGTGGAATCAGAAGCGGTTGTAGTGTGCCAGGAGATTTGATTGTTTCACCCTTTTTGCGTTGAAACATCACATTCAGCCACAAAATTATGAACTTCATGTTTCATACCCTCCCAGAAAAAAGAACATTTGACCTAGTCATAGGTTTTGGTAAACCCCGTGTGCCCAATTGTGGGTGTAGCATGAAGCCTAGAAAGTATCGTGGATTTAAGTTTTGACTGTTTACTTAAACACAAACGACATTTGTATCGAAGATCATCATTGAGCCAAGAGTACCTTGGGGAAACTGGAGAACAGGACTGCAATTGTTGTATCAGATGCAAACTTTTGGGATCATGTAGATATTCCTGGCGAACATCTTGGAGCCAAGCTGGTACAATGAAAGAGAGAGAAAAAATGGATCCTTCATCTTCATATTTTCTGGAAAGTGCATCAACAACCACATTGTCTTTTCCTTTCTTGTAAATGATCTCATAATCATATCCAAAGATCTTAGTCACCCATTTTTGTTGCTTGAGGGAGGAAAGGTGTTGTTCCAGAAAATACTTTAGGCTTTGATGATCTGTCTTAATTTGGAAGCGTTTCCCCAATATATTACGGTGCCAAGCATCCACGACATGCAAAATAGCCAACATTTTCTTATTATAGATTGATTTTCCCAAATTTCTCTCATACAATTGTTTGTTTGTAAATGCCAAAGGACAACGCCAATTCCTTTCCCAGAAGCATAACATTCCAGGACAAAGGTCTTTGTGAAATCTGGAAGGGGTAGGACTGGAGTGGTTCACATGGCCATCTTCAAGGTTTGAAAAGACTGAGCAGCTCTTGGAGTCCAAGTGAAAGACATATTTTTAAGGAATGCAGTGAGAGGTGCCACAATATTTCCATAATTATTAACAAGCTTGCGATAATAGCCTGTTAAACCAAGAAATCCCCACAAGATTTTGAGATTCTTTGGGTGAGGCCAATCTTGCATAGCTTCAATATTTTTAGGATCCACCCTAATGTCGGCCTTTCATACAAGATGACCCAAGTACTCAACATCCGAGGCACCAAAAGAACATTTAGATTGTTTGAGGAAAAGTGGGTGCTGAGAGAGTATATGGAGAACTCGATCCACATGAGCAATATGGGATCTCAAGGTTTTGTTGTAGATGAGGATATCATCAAAGAAAACTAAGACAAAATGACGGAGAAAAGGATGAAAGACATGATTCATGAGGCTCTGGAAAGTGGAGGGAGCATTACACAAGCCAAAGGACATGAACAAAAACTCATAGTGGCACTCATGAGTTCTAAAGGCAGTCTTAGGAATGTCTGCCTCTTTCATACGGATCTGGTGGTAGCCAGAATGAAGATCAAGTTTAGTAAAGAACTGGGCGCCTCTTAATTCATCCAAGAGGTCATCAATGACAGAAATGGGAAATTTGTCTTTAATGGTGGGTTTGTTGAGGGCGCGGAAGTCAGGACACATGTGCCAAGAAACTTATTTCTTAAGGACCATGACCATGGGAGAAGAGTAAGGGCTCGTACTAGGGTGGATAACACCTGTGTTGAGCAGTTCTTGAACCATTTTCTCAATTTCATTTTTTTGGGAAAAGGGGTGACGATAGGGAAGGATATTGGGAGGAAGGATTCCTGGGACAATGGGAATGGAATGATCATGAACACCACTGGAAGGAGGGATTACCTGGGGAGTGGAAAAAACCACTTGATGTTTAGAGAGGATGGATTGGAGGTCCTGCGGCACAAAGGGTGTCTCAATTTCTTGTATGGAATGGAGTTGGGAAATAATGCCAGAATGACCTTTTTTAAGCACCTTTTCCATGCGATGGGAACTAATGATATCTAGGGAACTGATAGTGACGCCTTGGAACTTATATTGTTGGCCCTCCTGGTCGAATTGCATGGTTAATTCCTTAAAATCCATAAGAATGGGATCCAAAGTCCTTAGCCATTCTACACCCAACACAATGTCACAACCGCCCATGTCGATAGCAAACATATGAGATTTCAGGTGGTATTCACCAATTTGGAGATGCACATTTTCATAATGTCCTCCACATTTCATGGACCCACCATTGGAAATCATGATTTGGAAATTATTGACTACACGAATATAGAAATTAGTTTCTTGGGAAATGTGGCAATGAATAAAATTATGGTTTCTTTTACTATCAACAAGAATGATGACCTTCCTATGCTTGATGTAACCAATTAGCTTGAGGTTTTGGGGAGCAAAGAATCCAGTGAAAGCATTTAGGGAAATGACCGGCTCTACTTCAGGAGGGTCAGAGGGAGGGATTATGTCAGTGGTTCAGGTGACACAAACACAAGGGGAGCCTCAACGTCCTCTTCTAAAACATCCTCCTGGTGGAGAAATTTCTATTTTCGACACACTAGTTCAGTGGGAGTTAACCGACTAGTTCTATTTAGACTTTCTATTTTTACCATCACTATTATGCATGCATGCATTCCTAAGGAAAGCTAATTGCTTGATTGATTTTGTTAATTATGGAATTCTTTTCTCTATATATGAGTGTATTCCACTCATTCATTGTATCATATTGATCATGATCTATGTATCAATCATTAGCTCATTGGATTAGTGTGAATATATTTTCTCATTCTTCCATATTGAATATCTCTTCCTTTCTTGATAATATTTGTTTGTACTTTCTTTAACTAGATCTCCTGTGCAGGTTTCCATGAAACACTAACATGGTATCAGAGCTATGTTGCTTGGAGCAAGCCAGACAAACCAAAGAATAAGGAAAATTGGAGTTTTAGCGAGCTAAATCCATGGTCGTAGATTTCAGTAGTTATTCCTCCCAAACTATTACGTTTTTTAGTAAATGACTCACATATAAAGTAAATCGGCCCATTTTGGAAGTGGGTTTTCAACTATTTGGCGAGATTCTTTATCGTTT
>SNQJ01S0003391.1:153442-172589 GCA_010110895.2 Picea sitchensis | reverse complement strand
CTTGGGTGAATGTGGTATTGATAAGTCTACACAAGAGAAACAACTTATTCTAACAATCTTGGCCAAGCTAGGACCAGAATACACTATATGTGTCTCCAATTTACATTCTCGGAGATGTCTTTTTGGAACAAATTGGAAAATGCCTACGTTGGCTCAGTTCATTGAGTCTCTTACACAAGAGCAGAAAAAACTCATACATATGGGCCTCATGAAAGATCCCAAAGCACATGCACTCACCATGCAGGATGGAAAAGGGTCATTCAAACAGAATAGGGAGGGATATTCCAAATCCTTTAATGATTCTTCAGGTTCCAAAGACTCTTCAGATTCCAAGAAGAAAAAGAAGGGAAAGAAGTGCACTTACTGCAATAAACCGAATCATGAAGAATCCACATGCACAAAGAAACATATCGATCTTATGGCACATGTACTTTAGCAGAAAAACATTGAAAACTTTATTCCAGAGGGAGTCAAGAAGCAGAAGGAAGAAGATCCTGCTCCTAAGAAAGGTAATCACCATGCTCTTGTTGCAATTAATTCCTCATCTGACTCATGGATTATAGATTCTGGTGCAACCCATCATATGGCAGCGAAAGAGGAAGTTTTCTCTTCCTTGAGTCCATGCTCAAGACCCCCTATTGTCATGGGGGATGATACTCCAGTAGCAATAGCAGGAGAAGGGAGAGTGGAACTCCACAATGGCAGTTTTGAGAATGTTTTACATGTTCCAAATATTTCTACGAATCTGCTCTCAGTTTATCAGATCACTCAAAAAGGAAAAAATGTTGAATTTACATCAGATTCAGTTTTAGTAATTGACATGCATGACAATTCCATCATTTCAATAGGTGAAGTGGATCACAAGTCAAGGTTGTATAAATTCACTAAGTTTTCTGACGATGACTCCTCTATTATACTTACACATAAGGAGATTACTTTGCATGCACCTCCACTAAAACATGCATATACTCTTGTTCTTCCATCAGTTTCAGACATCAGAGATGATTCCATACACTTAGATTTTGTACATGGAAATAAGTAGGTAGTACATCCAGATAAGAATCCAACACCGAATCTTCAGCAGATGCCCAAGAAGGTACATACCACACTTCAAGAGGTAGGCAACCTTGCAGGGAATCCATTGGATTTGAGGAGGACTCGATCTCAACATGAGGAGCCTTCTCATGTATTTTCAGCTTCAGAACCTGCGATGCCCATGCATTGCTATATGGTTCAATTTACTGATCCACAGAACTACAATAGGGTTGTGGGAAATCCATTATGGCAAGAATCCATGCAGAAGGAGTATGACTCACTCCTACATAACCAAACTTGGAATCTGGTTCCACATCCACCAGAAAGGAATATTTTCAGGTGCAGATGGGTCCATAGGATCAAGAAGTACAAGGCCCAATAGGTTTCCAAAGGACTTCATCAGATCCATAAATATTTCTACATCTTCATGAAGACTTTCAATGAGCTTAAGTTTCAGACTTTGTGGGATTGTCTTGCAGTGAAGAACACATTTGCCTAGCATCTGTCATTTTCTTCTTTTGATACATTATCGTTTGAGGGGGGGTTTTGCTCCCACGTGGTTTTCCCTCTTTCCTCACTTTTATTCAATGTTCATTAGTTGCATTGTACATGAGTACCTAAAATGGCCTAGTAGCTGGGACTCATTTATGACTCCATATTGATGTTCAGAGGGGGTGTTGGAGAAATTTCTATTTTCGACACACTAGTTCAATGGGAGTTAATTGACTAGTTCTATTTAGACTTTCTATTTTTAACATCACTATTACACATGCATGCATTCCTAAGGAAAGTTAACTGCTTAATTGTTTTTCTTAATTATGGAGTGTTTTGCCCTATATATGAGTGTATTCCACTCATTCATTGTATCATATTGATCATGATCTATGTATCAATCATCATCTCATTGTAGTAGTGTGAATATATTTTCTTATTCTTCCATTGTGAATCTCTCTTCCTTTCTTGATAATCTTTGTTTGTACTTGCTTTAGCTAGATCTCCTGTGCAGGTTTCCATGAAACACTAACACCTCCGAGATGGCCATAAAAATATTTTGTTCCTTACACTTGTGTCCTGGAAAATATTTTTCATCGTAATTATAACAAAGGCCTTTGAGTTGGTGTTCATCCATTTCAGCAATGGTCAATTTATGGATCTTTAGTGGAGTAGAAGGAGGAGTGGGAGTTACTAGTTTAGTGCGAGGAATAAAGGAGGGTTTTATGTTTTGAGAAGAGACACCATGTTGTGCTTCCTTAGCTCTTTTAGTAGAATCCACCCAACTCTGAGGCCGAGCCATGAGGACATGAGCACAAATATCATCCTTGAGGCCACTGATAAAACATTCTCAAAAAAAAGCATCAGACATGCCCTTTGTACAAAACGTCAGTCTCTCAAAAACAACTATAAAGTATTTCACAGTATCAAATTGATTCAACTTTGTCAAATGACCTAAATGGTTGGTGTCAGTGTCAAAGCGTTCATAAACATCTGCCACAAAGTGTGTCCAAGTCACATACCCTTGGAGAGAATTTTTTCTCCATTACCACCATTGCCAACATTCTTGATATAAATGGAGAACACCATACTGGAGTTTGGCCAACTCATCTGTAATGCCATACAAAGAGAAATAATGTTCCATTTGAGTTACCCAACCAGTGGGATCTGATCCACCAAATTTGGTCCTACCTACACGCGAAAGGCGTAGGTCACACTGAAAATGACGGGGTTGAGAATTATGGGAATGAGAGGAATTTTCACCTTCAATATGCAAAGGTGGGTCAGATATGGGAAGATATGTAGGGATATGCAACTTGGCATAGATCATAGTAGTGAAATATTCAAGATGGGTAGTAATGTCTTTTTTGAGCTCTCTTTGAGTTCTACGATTGAGGCGACGATGGAAGAATTCATCTTTTGATTGATGGTGACAATATTGGCACTGAGTTGTCGCACTTTTTGTTGGGTTTCTATGAAATTAGAGTGCAAGGTAGTGAAGTGAGATTCCAAGTCTTGGCTACGGGTATGGGCCATTATGACAAGGGAACATGAAAAGGGGTGGGTGGGACCACACAGAAAATGGGTTATGGGTGAAGTGTATCACAACGATCAGGGCGACGAGTGGAATCCAATGGGGTAAAGCCAAAATAAAGGTGTTGGAAGGGAGTCAGGTCCACAAGAAAAACAATTTGCTGAAAAATGATAGGTATGACTACGATAAGGGAAAAGAGAGAAATCCAATGGAATAGGTCTCAAATAATGGTGCCAAAAGGATCTAGACTCTTTTTTTTTAGTCCTGCAAAGTTATACTCCGATCTAAAGAATACTGCAGTGATGAAATGCCCAAATGCTGAAAAATAAGAAATGTGTAGAAATTTCGCAACTCGAATGCAGGAGACACAGTTGTGCCGCAATAGATCTTGTCTGTTCTATTTTTGTTTCTTTCCCAAAGGTTAGGTATTCAAGGGTTCTGAAGAAAAGGTTTTTCTCTATGCTATAGCTCTCTGATATAAGTGTGGGATCCAACAGTAGTACTTGGCCTAATATCTCAGGGAACCAACTAAGGAGGCTAGACCATGCCCTTAGCCATACCACCTGACTACCCAGGTACTAGAGAGTATCTTCTTGAGTGTTGTTCTCGGTGACATTATAGCAGTCAAGTGGCTGATTGATTTATCTATGGAGGGCTTTAAGGGATCTAGGCGGATCTGTATACAGGTGTTGTCTTATGCGCTACCACTCGAAGTGGTACCAATAGGGGTTACACGGGTGGCCAACAGATGTGCGCTTAAGTACCACTTGTATTGCCTGCGTGTATAAATCCTCGACTGTGGGTTTATGCGCATAACGATAGATCTTTGTAGCTTAAAGACGTCATAATATGTCTCTACCCTGAAAACAATTAACCCATAAGTTTCTGCCAAGGAAGGTGCTCTGATACCACTTGTAATATTCCAGATATAAAAAGTATGCAAAACATAAATAAATAGCTAGAAATGGAAGATGAACAACAGTATAACCAGAAAAACACCACAATAATACCAAAATGATGCCACAATAATACCAGAAAGAACACTTTGATTACTGAGAGCAATGTTCACTTGCCTCTTCGAGGGGCCAACCTCCAGCAGAGCAGAGCTCTATTACAATAACATCCAAGACAAGAGTTCTCATACCCTCGACTCTTATTTATACTAAATATGTCTATCAAAAGAACCATCTAGAGGAAGATCCTTCTAGAAGCGAAAGCTTCTATTAGGCCTTCTTACATTGTATTTATTCTTCCTTATTTCTAGGCCTTATTAATATTGACCTTTATTACATGGAAATATATTATTCTACCTACGTGAGGGGATAGGTCCCTAACATTGTTTGATTGTTATTTTTTTCAGTGGTAGTTTTGGCATTTGAAACATTTTCAAGTTTTCTTTTTACTTCTGTCATTTTTCTTGAGTTTTTGAAAAGGGGTTATAATCCTCGACAAATAAATTATAGCATATGGTTCGTGCTTTAATGTCTTTCTACAACTGGAATCGTTACACATAATCATCTATACAAATTTCTATGACTCATAAATAAAATTTCTTGATTTATGGTGGAACTCCTTTGTTAACATGAATTCATATTTATAACACTAGAATATTTACACTTTAGGTTTCTTACAGGTTTTCTTTTATGTGCCTCAATAACATCACATTAAAAATATTATACCTAAATAATTGATGGAAGGAACACCTTAGGCTAAGATTTGGAAGTAAGTAGGTTTTCAATCAAATCTAAGCAACTCTAGTATCACCCCACTTTCCTAAACACCCAATTGCATCTACAATACATACATACAAATAAAAAAGGGTGTAACATAATTAAGGAAAGTCAAAATCACTTTATAGTGTGGGAAGTACAAGCAAACCCGTTGGGGCTATGGAAACTCGTTGACAATGGGTCAATAATTGTATGATACTAAGGCACCTTTGTTAGGGCTATGGACGCTTCCTAAAAGAAAATCAATGTCGGGTTAAAGAGAGTTGAGGAACACACATAGAAAATTGTTTACTCACACAGAGTGAAGGCCCTGCGTCACGCCTTAAATCAATTATTTGTGGATTGAAAGATAAGGAAAATTAACCTCATCAATTGGATTGAAGAGGTAGTTTGTCAGTTACCTAGTGTCTGTGATTAGTGCAAATATTTTTTAAATTCATAAACATATGGTGGTACCCATAATTAAGAGATATATCCTTACAATCATTGAACTTATTTTTAACATTAGGTATGAAGAAGTATTTTAAGTAATGTTAGACATGTTGGAATACTAAGATGGCAGGTGAATCAATATGAGCACAATAGTACTTTTAATTACAATATAAAAACTTCAATAAATATCACGAGTATTCAATATATCAACAACACGATAATTCAATGCAAAAAAATCACATAAACACATTACACCATAATTTTATGTGGAAACCTAATGTGGGAGAAAATCAATAAATGGTTTTCTTATTTATCTAAGAGTACATTTATTGGAAGCACCAACTTCCTATTTCTCTAGCTACAACTGGAAGGAGGCTCCAACCCCCTATTTACAGGCTTCAACCTAAAGGAAGCTCCAACTCCCTAATTTAATGGCTCCAATCAGAAGGAGGATACAACCCCCTTTCCTTGCCTCATCCAACCACCTTGAAATATAAATGTAGACCAATCTGTCACTACCTCTATCACTATAAATGATAACCTGTTGTTGCTGCTAATTTTGATACTTCTATTGTTGCTACTAATTTTGATATCTCATCAATACTGCAACCACACATACCTCATACCAAAATACACAAGAGAGTTCTCCAAATCAAATGATTATGGATCACTAAGACATCTATGTTCCTGATTTCTCCAGAATAAACACCCTAACATACACAAGAATACATACCTTGAACCTGTAGTTGACCTGAGTTTTAGATCTCTAATCTTAAACAATTTTTCTTCATAGGTCCATGACCCATACATTGCCTACTTGTGGATGTGTGCACTTTTCCTCACTTCAGCTTGAGAATTTCTGTGATTTTCCTCCCGAAACTCACATATTTACACAAGGAACCTGGATTTATTTATTTATTCTCCATACACTCAGCTCCTGAAAACTTCTGCCCTCACTAGACTTTGTTGACTTCGACTTATTAGATTCAAATGTTCTAATTAGTATTCACAAAAGTTATTTTCCAATTGAATCTTCTCTATGTTTTAATGAGGATCTCATGATGACATGCAACTCACATACGATCTCATGATGAAATGCAACTCACATGCAACTTTTTAACTTATTTTTACATTTATTTTAACATGCAATTGACATGCAACTTGTTAACTTATGTTTACAACTACTTTACCTTGACATGTAACTTGTAACTTATTTTCAAGGGCTGACATCAATGACAACCAATCTTTCAACAATTCAATGAAAGCCAATCTTTCAATGACTAATATTTGAACAATTAATATTTCAACAATACCCCCCTTTGGCATTGATGGAAACACTTAGACACAAAACTTACACATGGTTTATGGAAACACCCATGCTCATACTGGCTCCCCCTGTCTTCATGCCTCTTCTCTTCATTTCCATGCCTATGTTTTTCTCTCTCCCTTTGACATCAATGGAAAAGGGTGACTTCTCATTGAGGTTGCTCCCCCTTTATATAAGCCTCTAATCTCTACTGATGTTTCTCTTCATGGTGCTTCCTCGTGTAAATATATGATAAAAAAAATTCAAAAAGAATTCAAGTCTTTCATGATTACTTCTTCTCTCCCCCTGTTGTACTATTCCAACTGCCATGTAGATCACTGTGGGGCTGAAACTAATCCTAGTTTCTGTCAAAAATACTCAAATGTATCTCTTGGAAGAGGTTTGGTGAAGATATTTGCAATCTTCTATTTTGTCCCAACATACTCTACCTTGATGTTCTTCTCTGTAAATTTTTCCCATATAAAGTGAAACTTGATCGGAATGTGTTTCATCTTGGAATGAATCATTGGATTCTTAGAGATACTTATAACATTGGTATTATCACAGAATATGATACTAGGCTCGTCATATTCCACCTGTATGTCCTGCAAAGTTTACTTCATCCATAGAACCTATGTACAACATGTTGCTACTAAAATGTACTATGCTTCTGTTGTGGATAATGATACTAAAGATTGTTTCTTGCTCAGCCAAGATACTAGACAATCACCCAAGTAGAAGGTTTCTCCACTTGTACTTCTTCTATCATCAACAATTCCTTTCCAATTCACATCTGTGTACGCAACTAGAGATAGATAATTCCCTTTTGGATACCATAATCCATAGTCTTTTGTTGTTTTGAGATATCTGAATACTATGCTTACTACCATAACACATGTTTCCTTTGGTGCTGCTTGAAATATTGAAACCTGTCCAACTGCTTCCATCACATCCGGTCTCGATGTTGTCACAGAGAGTAAACTACCAATCATCGATTTGTAGAGTCTATGATCTGCATCCTTGGATTTATCATCTTCTATCAATTTGCAACAAGTTTGCATGGGAGTACTTACAGGATTGCAACCTACCTTTCCAAACTTATTTAGCATTTCTTTGATATGCGAGGGTTTGGGAGATGAAAATGCCTTTATCTTCTTTGAAATATGCTGGAGTCCCAAAAAGAAATAAAACTCACAAGTAATGACATTTTGAGTTCATTCTACATGTCTTTAGAAAAGTTTGACTCATCTGTCATAATTACTTCAAAATAATGTCATCAACGCAAAATTCAATTATCAATATACTACACGGTAGCGATAAATCTTGTCCACTGGTTAGCAGTGCGAAGTTGCTGCGGTGCTCAAAGCGCTGACTGGGGAGAATTTTTTTTCCAAGTATCAAATCAAGTGAGCGTGCAAAGTCTTTCCATTGACAGCTGAGATCTGTCCGCAAAGAAAATCAGCGGTCATCGAGGTGTCGGAGTTGCCCATCTACCCGACATTTAGCAGCAGAGAAGTATCTCCTCTTTAAAAGGTTGAATGCTGGTCGTCAATCCAGACGCGTGGCAAAGTCCCATAGAGTGGAATTGAATAAAAGTCAGAGCACATGGAAGCAATCCGATATCTCGATCCGATTTCCGTCTCCGGCGGTTTTCGATGAATTAAGGCGGGTGATGGTAGACTATGCACCAAGGAGATGACTGTCAACAAGTCAACGACAATAAGTCATCGGGTTTCGGGAAATCGCAAGTCTAGTGGAAACAAACATCATTGTCGTCAAAAGCGCTGAAATCCGATGGAAAGTTGGACCACGATCGCGCAGGGGCGAGTCATGGGTTATGATCTAGCCGGTAGGGGCTATTCCCGGGAGAAGGAGCTGGAAATTAAGCATGTCGAGATATCGAGGTTGAAGGCAAACAACTTCGTGCTCTTCAAACTCGCGAATCCTGATCCCCGAAATCTCGAAGCCTTGTCACATACATCCATCGTCTGTTCTTTGCCGCCACGTCTGCTTTCCATATCATGCTAACCACAGTTTTTTTCGGCCATTGTGTTCCTCCACCTGGCTCTTACACTTCAACACCCATGGATCATGCCACTTGTATCTTCCCTATCGTTTTCCTGCTCGATCACCGTTCACTCACCACTCCACGTCAGTCATCATTTCTACCATGATTTCTCCAAGCAAGATTCAAATGGCGAAATATGAAGTTTCCATGACCTATAGGCACAGAATCGTGAGGGCCTTCCCCGATTCTAATGAAGTAGTTATTACAATAGGTGAGGGTAGTTGGACATCGTTTCCTCCATAAATGGAAGGGTCAAAGAATGAATGCGAGGTTGGTCAATTCAATTGAGGGCCTACGGAAAGCGATTCGCGTCCCCGGAATGAAGCTCCGCGGCGATCGAGAGATTGCAGACGCAGTAAATATGAGGCGTAATGTCTTCAATACAATGCCTGGGTGCTTCGGTGTTTTGTTCAAAGAGTATATGTAGGAATTTTGGCCACTTTGTAAGCATCGATGGTTGGCCGAGCTCCACAGTTTGTAAAATTTTAATGAAACATTGTTGTTCTGTTTATGTATGAGCTTTGGAGACTCTTGCCTTATGAATGCGAGCTTCTATACATATCTTTGTTTACAGCGTATTAGGCGGCTTCAGGGGTGGAGGATCGGTCGGTGGCTAATATAGGATGATGTTGTAATGGATCATTGTAATGATTACGAAGTCTCTAATCGGTCTATTGTAATTCTCTTAGCTGTTGAATGACTTGGAATTGGAGGTTGATCCAAGTCCTCTTTTCGACTTCTTGAAATACCCCGAACCGAGGAGGATCTTTGTTTTCGGAGTTTTTCCTCACCAAGCTAGCGCAAGCGATGCCGAGGAAGTTGTTTGTCCACTTTCTCTAAGTCTTCCACTGTTCATGTTTAAATCCAACCAGGTGAAGTTAGGGATTCAGGACCTCCCTCTACGTCCTTATGAACCGGTTCAGTCCACGAAGGTTAAGTGATACTCTGGTAGTTATCTCCGACGATCACCCTTCATAAACAAATGGTGACATAAAACTGATGGGCGTTGGGCTGCTCACATAAACAATGGTGACTTCTAATGCTAACATTTAAAATACCATTGCCGGGGAATGAGTTGAAGATTTTCCACAGGAAGAGCGACAGTGAGCCTCGAGGAGAGTCACGAGGGCGTGGACATGTGAGACCTTAAAGATTGGTAACATTTCACACTGGCGACTCACCTTTATGGCGACTCCATTGTTTCCACATGCTTGTTTAATTTGTGACTCGTATTGCGCACGGAAGTTGACCCTAAAGGAGCTTTCTCAAAGAGGTTTCAGCGACTAACCACCGGTCACGAAGCTTCACGGGAGTAGCGACAAGCGTTAGATGCGGCCTTTGATGGTGAACAAGGACGGGCATATTTGACAGACTGTCATCTTTCAACTGGCGACTTCATGATTCAAGGATCGACTGGCGACTCCACTGGTTGATATGGAGAAAATCCTTGCTGTGAGTTTGCTCTATTTTAATTTCTCTGCTATTCACGGTTCTTACAATGTTTTCCCCTCTCCGAATGAATGGGGTTTTTATTTGCCCATATTTGGAAAGGTGAAGAGGACAACCCGACTCGACACCTCGTGAGTTTCATGAACTCATGCATCGATTGGGAGATACATCGCGGATGTATTACTGAAATGTTCATGTTCTCGTTAGCAAGGGATGCACATAAATGGTATCATCGTTATTTTCCATTACCATTTCTTAAGCTCGGTGATTTTCATAGAGATTTCACCACCTATTGCTCGAGAGGTTGCTTATCCCCACAGGACGGTATTTAGCAGGGATACCACAACTCTATACAAAGAGATTTGTTTCGTGAAGATCGGGGAGATATTGATGACACGGATGAACTTCGGTCCTTTCTCCTCCCATTCGTCTGCATCAAAGGTAGGTTATGAAAGTGATAAAGTTCCCAAGGAGGAGGATGGCACCATGAGTAAGCTGATAGAGCAAGTGAAATAACTCTCTGCCCAATTAGAAAGGTCGAAATATGAAGACTGTGCAGAAGACTTTCCAATCCTTGAGGCAGACGCTCTAAGCAACTCTTCTGAAGAGATTGTTGAAGATTTATTAGATGAGTTGGCATCTACCCGCGATGAACATCTCGGATCAAAGCATGAAAGTTGTGGAAGAAGGGTTGCTCTGCCCTTCCACCGAGAGATTGCCACGGTAATGTTTAATTTGGGGTTGAAGCGAGGAGGAGTGAGGGGGATAGTTCCATTTACGCAGAAGTTAGAAGAAGCTTTGTCTCCCCGACCCGATGATTATAAGGAGAGGAGCAGCGAGGCAGGTGCATCACCTTTCTTGTAGAACTGGCGAGACCACTTATGATAGTTACAATTTGGTGCGATAGAGTATCTTTGGGTTTTCAAGAGAAGGTCGTAGAACCTTATCCTCTGCTCACTAAGGAAAATTATCACACGGAAATCATCCATCTCAGTCTTCGAGGAAGGCGCCCGGCGGTATGAGGAAGGAAGGTACAGGGACCTATTTCCCGATGGATGCGGATCAGACCCAGGGGAGAGCCAAGAAGGAAAAGAGAACCCGGAAGGCGTGCCCTTTGTTGAGCCATTAAATAGCAGATCCACCCATGGTCCCTATTTATGATGAATCTGAATCGGACATGGGGGAGACCGAACTGAAGGGCGAGAATATTTCATGTCGAGCCCGATCGGCGACCACCACAGGGAACAACGAGGCTACGTAATTTTGTCCACCACAAACTATGCTTATCATAGTTATTGATACGGTGAACAAGCGTAGTAGCGGCTTGTCTGTCATGGTGCAGGTGGCCACTCGTTCTATGATCCTGTTAGCAAATACATGGAGTTGCATTTCCTTTATGCCTTGGAGTTGCCCACCTTCATCTTCATGGCGGCCCTCAAACATGAATCAAAGGATGTAGCCATTTTGAGCTCCTGGTTACATCGACTGCTATCCATCATTAACAGAAGGAAAGAGCTTCCTATTATTAGAGGAGATTTGCCGGATGGCTATGGCGGAAGTTTTCTTTCTACCTAGCCCCATGTAAAAATATTTTATTAGAATTAGGGGTGTATATAAATAAGCTCTTTCGAGCATATATTTTCTCTTGTTTGCATTTTATTTTTCGCGGCCTAATAAAGACTCCATAGCCCAGGCGGCGGAGTGGGAAAAGTTCTTAGAGCATCGCGAGGGGCGACTCTATCCCCATGGAGCGATATTGGCATTAAATCTTGTCCACTGGATTGCAGCGAATTACGCAAGTTGCAGGGTTATCAAAGCGCTCGGGAGAATTCTTGTTTTCCTCCAAGTAACAAATCAAGCGAGCGTCCGAAGTCTCTATTGATGGGGCCGAGATCCATCGCAAAAGAAATCAGCGGTCATCGGGGTATCGAGTTCCCATCTGCGGATGGGTTGGGGATTCTGGATGGAATGAAGATCCGCGAAGTTGAGGTAGCTGAACTAAAATCCAGAGCGCATAGCAGCGAAATCTGCGATATCCGATGCGATTCCGAAATGCCGGAAGCCGAATTTACCGATAGTGGAAGGCAATTGGCGGTTATGCACCAGGGTGACCGTCAACAAGTCAGCGTCCATAAGTCGCTCCGGGTTTGAAATCACACAAGTCTAGTGGACACAAACATTGTGTCATCAAGAATGCCGAAATCCCGATGGAAAGTTGGACCGCATTCACACTTGGGACAGTTCATATGGACTATGATCTAGCCAGTAGGGGCTATTCGAGGAGAAGGAGCTCGTCGCATATCGGTATATCGGGGTTTCCAAGGGCAAGGAATTCGTGCATTCCAGACTCGTGAACCCCGATCCCCAAAATCCCGTAGCCTCATCACATACATCCGCCGTCTTTTCTTTGCCGCCACATCTTCTTTCCATATCATGCTAACCCACCGGTTTTTAAAGCCCATTGTGTTCCTCCACCTGGATCATACACTTCAACACCCATGGATCTTGCCGCTTGTATCTGCCCTATCCTTTTCCTGCCCGATCACCGTTCCCTCACCACTCCACGTCACCTCGTCAGTCCTACCATGATCCATCCAAGCAAGATTCAAATGGTAAAATATGAAGGTTTCCATGACATGAAGGCACAGAATCGGCTAGAGCCTTACCCGATTCCAATAAAACAGCGGTTATTACAACAGGCGAGGGTAGTTGGACGCTCGTTTCCCTCCATAGAATGGAAAGCCAAAGAATATAGATAAGGGTTGGTCCAATTCGATCGAGGGCCTCACGGAACACGGTGCATCTAGATAAATACTCATGGCGATCGAGATTGCGGTAAGTATGGCCAATGTCTTCAATACAATGCACCGTTAGCTTCCGGTGTTTTGAAGCCATGGGCATTTTGGCCACTTTTGTAGCTTATCGATGGTTGGCGAAGAGCTCCACAGTTGTAAAATTTTAATGAAGCATTGTTGTTATGGTTATGTCCACGAGCTTTGGAGACTTCTTGCCTTATGAATGCGACTTCTATCATATCTTTGTTTGCTTGTATTAGAAGCGTACCGAATTGGAGGATCGGTCCGGTAACTATTATAGGATGATGTTGTAATGGATCTATGTAATAGTTCTGAGATATCTAATCCAGTCCATATGGTCTCTTAAGCTGAATGACAGATTGGAGGATCGGTCAAGTCTCTTTATCTTCTTGAGCCAGACGGAGGGATCCTATTTTGAGTTTTCCTGCAAGCTAGCATGAAGCGATGCTTATGTTTGTTTGTCGCGCCTTACCAGTCTTCCACTGTTCATGTTTAAATCAAACCTTGGCTGAAGTTAGGATTCAGGACCTCTGTCCTTATAGACGATGCTGAAGTTAGGATTCCAGACCTCCTCTGTCCTTATGAACCAGACTCAGTCCCTGAGTTAGAGTGATACCTCCTAGAGCCGTTATCTCCATTTGATCACCCTTCATAAACAAATCGTGACATAAAACTGATGGGCGTTGGGCTATGCTCCTGCAAGCAATCCAGGAGTGACTTCTAACGCTAACACTACCTTGATTTATCGTTATGTAGAGATTGTTGTCTGCATTTCCTTTCCTGAACCCTTGCTGTTGTAGATACCTATACAATCTTGAATACCATGCTCTACGAGCTTGTTTGAGTCCATACAATGCCTTATTCAATATGAAAACATAATATTTATTTTCTAAAAATAGAAACCCTTCTGGATGTTCGATGTAGACTTATTCTTCTAGTTCTACATTTAGGAAGGCTAATTTTATATCCATATGATATACTTTGATTTTCTTAGAACATGCATAAGCCAATATCAGTCTGAATGCTTCCATTCTAGAAAATGGGGAAAATGTTTCTTCAAAATCTATTCCTTCAAACTGAGCATTATCCCTTGCATACTAACCTTGCTTTATTCCTGGTTACTTGTCCATCCTCGTTCAACTTGTTTATGAATACCCATTTTGTGCCAATCATGTTCTTATTATTAGTCCTTGGAAAAAGTTCCCATGTTTCATTCTTTTCTATTTGATCCAATTCTTCTTCCATAGATTTGATCCAGTGTTCATCGGTGTTGGATTCTTAAAAAACGTTGGGTTCAACTATGGACAACAATGTTAGATGTCTTTGTTATAGTAAGCATAATTTTCTTCAGGTTTCAACTCTTGCATATTTATTCCCAATGATTTGTTCTGGTGGGTGATTTTTCTGCACTCTCCAACTAGGCTTTTTGGGATATATCTGAAGATTTTGTTGGTCATCATCCTCTTTCTTTTCTTATGGTTCTTCTTCTTCTTCTTCTTCTTATACTTCTTCTTTCAAATCCTCTTCTCCTTCCTGATCTTCTTAGTCTTTTCTTTATTCTTTGGTCTTTTGAACACTTGTCGAGTCAATATGTAAATTGATGCTTTCCACTATTCTGTTGAGTCTCATATTGAAACATTTGTATGCCTTTATTTTTCTTGAGTACTCGACAAATATGTATTTGTCAAATCAGGAGTCAAATTTTCCAATCCTGTCATATTCTCTTTTGATATAGCACTTGCTTCCAAATACTCTAAAATGATTCACATTTTCTAGTCTTCCTTTCCATAGCTCATAGTGGGTCTTATCACTATTACTTCTAAGAATTCCTATGCTCAGGATATGAATTGTTGTATCTACTTCATGTGCCCAAAATATCTCACCCAACTTGGAATATTTCAACATGGTTTTGGCCATTTTCTGTATTGTCTTGTTATTTCTTTCAGTGACTCTATTTTGTTGAGGTGTCCTGGCTCTTGAGAATTTCTTTTTTATTCCATGTTCGCCAAAAAAATCCATGAATTATTTCGATGTAAAGACTCCACCATTATATGATCTCAAACATTTGATTTTCAAGTCTATCTTTGTTTCAACCATCCCTTTGTATATCTTGAAGTGTTCGAATGCCTCTAACTTCTTCTTGAGAAAGAAAACTGCAGTCATTCTTGTGTAGTCATCAATCAGTAGCATGAAATATTGTTCACCATTTAATCCCTTTGTTCTTGTTGGTACACATATATTAATATGTACAATATCCACTAGTTTTGTCATTGAGTACTCCTTTGATTTGAACTTGGTCCTGGTTTGTTTTCCCTAAAGAAAATGCTTACATAGAGTATTCACTGGCTTTGAAATTTCAGGCATTTCTTTTACTGATTCCTTTCTGTTGATTTTAAAAATATTGTCAAATTTCATATGACCCATTCTTCTATGCCAGAGCCAAATTGCATTTTTCTTTCCTAAGCAACATCTTTCTTTTCCAATTTCATTTAAAACATATATGTTGTTCAGAGTCCTTATCGTTGTTTCCACTAACTTTCCTGATCCTTTTTTCCTAATTTCGCATTTCTCTGAGTCGAACTGAACTGTGTGTCCTTGATCGCACTTTTGACTTACACTCACTAGATTGTGTTTCATATCTTTGACCAGTAGAACATTTTCTTCCACAACATATTTTCTTTGAAGATAAATTGTACCTCTACCTATCATTTTAGTTGAATGATTATTTCCAAATGAAACCAATCCATCTCTTTCTTTATTGAGAAGTAGAAACATGTTCTTGTCACCTATCATATGATTTGAAAAACCATTTTCAACATACCAATCCCTTTTTCTGTGTTGGGCTTGTAGAGAAAGTGAGCATTGATTCTATTGTATTTTCCAATTCTCTTGTGGTTTAGATATATGACTGTTAATGTTCTTCTTGGTTTCCCTGAGTGGAATAGTCAATATACAATTTTTCTCTATGTGTCCAAAATTGTTGCATTTTTAGCATTCTACTTCATTTCTCAATGATCTAAAACCATTTTGGTTTTTATTATATGCTTCATAATATTTTCTAGGATAACCATTATTTAAGTACCCTTCATAGTTTCTTTGGTTCTTGGCATAGGCTCTGTATTTTACAACTTTATGTCCAAAATTATCACAATTAAAACAATGACCATAAAAGAACCTTTAATACCTGGGAGTAGAAGATCTTCTTTGTGATGCACTCCTTTTGAATTCATCTTCTTGACTCTTCTTATTTTTGGAATGTTCTTCATTGGGGGCTTGCATTATTCCTTCTTGACATAATCTCTGACAATATTTGCATAGTGCCTTTGTTCTGCTTCATGTTATGCTTTTGTATATACCTGTCCAATCTTGAATACCATGCTCTTGGAGCTTGTTTGAGTCCATATAGTGCCTTCTTCAATCTGAAAACATAATCTTCCTTTTCTGATAGTAGAAACCCTTTTGGCATTTCGATGTAGACTTATTCTTGTAGTTATTCGTTTAGGAAGGTTGATTTTATATCCATCTTATATACTTTGATTTTCTTAGAACATGCATAAGCCAAGATCAATTTGAATCCTTCCATTCTGGCAGCTGGGGAAAAAATTTCTTTAAAATCTATTCCTTCAACCTAAGCATATCCCTTGAATACTAACCTTTCTTTTTTCCTAGTTACTTTTCCATCCTCATTCAACTTGTTTATTAATACCCATTTTGTGCCAATCACATTCTTATTCTTAGGCCTTGGAACAAGTTCCATGTTTCATTCTTCTCTATCTGATCAAATTATTCTTCCATAGCTTTGATCCAGTGTTCATCAATGACGGCTTCTTCAAAATTGATGGGTTCAACTGTGGAAAACAGTTCTAGATGCCTTTGTTTTGGCAAGTGTAATTTTCTTCGAGTTTTAACTCCTACATATTTATTCCCAATGATATGTTCTTGTGGGTGATTTTTCTGCACTTTTCGACTAGGAGTTTTGGGAGATTTCTAAAGATTTTGCTGGTCATATTCATTTTGCTTTTCTTCTGTATGCTCTTCTTCTTATTCTTCTTCTTTCAAATCCTATTCTCCTTCCTTCTCTCCTGAGTCTTTTCTTTATTCTTTGGGATTTCGTGAAATTGTCTCGTCAATCTATAAATTGATTCTTTCCACTATTCTATTGAGTCTCAAATTGAAACATTTGTATGCCTTTATTTTTCTTGAGTACCTGACAAATATTCCTTTGTCAACTCAAGAGTCAAATTTTCCAATCCTGCAGTATTCTCTTTTGATATAGCACTTGCTTCCAAATACTCTAAAATTCTTCACATTTGTTAGTCTTCCTTTCCATAGCTCATATGGAGTCTTATCACTATTACTTATGAGATTTCCTTTGTTCAGGATATGAACTATTGCATGTACTTCTTGTGCCCAAAATATGTCACCCAAATTAGAATATTTCAACATGGTTCTGGCCATCTCCTATACTATCATGTTCTTTCTTTTCAGCTACTCCATTTTGATGAGGTGTCATGGATGCTAAGAATTTCCTTTTTATTCCATGTTCGCCACAAAAATCGATGAATTATTTTGACGTAAACTATCCACCATTGTATGATCTCAAACATTTTATTTTCAAGTATATCTCTATTTCAACCATCTCTTTGTATATCTTGAAGCGTTCGAATTCCTATGACTTCTTTTGAGAAAGAAAACTGCAGTCATTCTTGTGTAGTCATCAACTAGTAGCATAAAATATTATTCACAATGTAATCCCTTTGTTCTCGTTGGTCCACATAGATTGATATGCACAATATCCAATGGTTTTTCATTGAGTAATCCTTTGATTTGAACTTGGTCCTTCTCATTTTTCCCCGAAGACAATGCTTACATAGAGAATTCATTGGCTTTGAAATTTGAGGCATTTCTCTTTTACTGCTTCCTTTCTGTTGATTTTGATAAGATTATCAAAGTTCACATGATCCATTCTTCTATTCTAGAGACAAATTTCATTTTCCTTTCCTAAGAAACATATTTATTTTCTAGTTTCATTCAAAACATATATGTTGTTCATAGTCCTTATCGTTGTTGCCACTAACTTTCCTGATACTTCTTTCCTAATTTCACATTTCCATGAGTCGAAATGAAGTGTGTGTCCTTGATCACACATTTGAATTACACTCAGTAGACTATCTTTCATATCTTCGACCAATATAACATTTTATGTTATGGAATCTTTGCTTCCAAGCTTAACTCTACCTCTACCTATAATTTTAGATGAATGATTATTGACAAATGAAACCAATCCATCTCTTTCTTTCTTCATAGTTAGAAACATGTTCATGTCACATGTCATATGCTTTGAACAACCACTGTCAACATACCAATCGATTTTTCTGTGTTGGGCTTGTAGAGAAAGCAAGCATTGATTCTTCTTTCTTTTCCAAATCTCTTGTGGTTTCGATATATGACAGTTAATGTTCTTCTTTGGTTCCCTGAGTGGAATAGTCAATCTACAATTCTTCTCTATGTGTCCAAAACCATTGAATTTGTATTATTCTACTTCATTGCTCAATGAGCCAAAAAAAATTGGTTTCTGATGTATGCTTCATAATATTTTATGGGATAACCATTATTTAAATAACTTGCATAGTTTCTTCGATTTTGGCATAGGCTCTGTAATTTACAAATTTATGTCCAAAATTAGCACAATTAAAACAATGACCATAAAAGAAACTTTGACACCTAGGAATAAATGATCTTCTTTGTGATGCACTCCTTCTGAATTCATCTTCTTGAGTCTTTTTTATTTATGGAATGTTCTTCCTTGGGGGTTTGCATTCTTCCTTCTTGACATAATCTCTAATAATATATGCATATATTATTTGTTTCACTTCCTGTTATGTTGTCTTGGAGCTCGATCCTTTCTCATTCTGTACTTGATTATATCCTAGTTCGTATTTTTCATTGGATGGTCTTTGAATGTTGATTATTTGATCTAATATTATGGTGCTCTTTTGTTGCATATCTTTATTTTGAAGATATTTCCTTAAAGAGACTATTTCTTATTCCAAGATTCCAATCATTTTCTCCTTTTCTTCTAACCAACTTTGAAGTATTTCCTCAATTATTTTGTCTTCTTCTATTTTAATTTTTAGACTCATGATCATCTGCTCGATTTCTTCAGAGTTGGAATTCTGAGATCCCTCTTTCATTTTTAACTCTTCCTTGAGTGACTTGTTTTTCTTTCTGAGATCTCTCAAGTTTGGGTTGTTTCCCAGGTGAAGACCATTCTAGGTCATGTAA
>SNQJ01S0003391.1:130954-145131 GCA_010110895.2 Picea sitchensis | reverse complement strand
TGAGTCGATTCTTCCATTGTTTGCTCGAAAAGGGGTTGAGATTTTGGGTAGAAGGTTAAAAGTTAAATCTTAAGGGTCATGATCTGCGTATAAGTTTAGAGCCCTAGCTTATTAGTCCGTAGGGTAGAATACCCCACAACAGCTATATTTTTCTCAGTATGCATAAAGTTAACAGTATGCCTGGTGGCTATATCCTTAAAGTATGTCAAATTATAAAATATGCACAATCTTTTTACACCGCTTTCATTGCATGGATCATCTCTACTACCACAAATCCCACCACTTTCAATAAACAACATTTTTTTCTGTCTATTCTCAATAATGTATTCACTCATTATTGGTAATGGTGCTTCACTATTCTCTTCTTGACCATTGAAACGTGTTTTTTTTCGACGATATGGATGATCCATTTTCAGGTAAGCACGATGCCCACAATAAATACACTTATGCAAACTTCTTGAGTGCCTCAAAAAATCCTGAAATTTGTAGACATGGTATCCATGAACATTGAGACCAATCAATGTGTCGTATGCAGGAAGATAGTGAATTGTAAACAATAAGGAAGCTCTTAAAGTGAATTTGATTGAATGACCATCCATTAATAATTCAATTGCTTCAATTATTTCCACAATTCCATTAGCTCATCAGATAATGGCTATAAATAAGTATCGATTGTATCTGAAGTCGCACTTTTCTTTCCATGTATAATCAATGATAACATTAATAAAAGTAGCTTAGTTGACCATGGAGGCAACTTATAATTTATTAAAAACATGGCCAAGTTGACCATTTAGTACTTTGATCTGATAATGGGTTCATCCCATCTAGAGCCAAAACCAACCTTATATTACGAGGATCTTGGGAAAAATTGGGCCATCTGTTATCAAATTCCATCCACATCTTATAATCAGGAACATGTCGTTGTTTTCCATCAGTGCTCTTATTTCGAGCATGTCATTGCATAAATTCACCAATGTCTTTGCACCTATACATTCGATGTAATCATGCGATTAGTGGAAAGTGTCAAAGAACCTTCCTAGGAACCACAATTGATTTCAACCTTGGTCTATACCTCCCTTCTTGACATTTTTGACATTATGTCTCACTTGAAATATTTTTGTGAAACAATACACAACCATTCATACATGTGTGTATGTTTTCATACCCTAATCCTATCTTAGTGATTTGATTTTGACATTGACTTCGTTTTGTTGGAAATGTGGAGTCACATGGTAACAACTGACTCAATAATGATAATAACTCATCTACACTCTCATTTGTCCAACCATGCACCACTTGCAAGTTTAGAATTTGAAGGATTGTTTTCAAATGAATTAACTTTCAATTAGCATACACATGCTTTAAATCATCCTCCATTGAATTGGCCCAATCATCGTTTAGACCCTCATTCAACATTCGATGAACTTCAACCCCTTCATCTAACATTGTTTCATATTCGTCTATGTTTGGTTCCACTTCAGTGATGTTTGGTACCTCCTCATCTCTCATACTACACAATTGTATCGTATATTCATAATAATTTATGTTCCAAGGGCTTACACCACTATGCCTGTGTCTTATCATATGTCAATAAATCAAATTTTTTTTTCTCACCTTTCCACCAAGACAATCATTACATGGACATGGATATCTTTCCATATCATTATCATCGGATATTCTCTCATGATATGTATGGTATTCATATGTTTTCAAACTTCGACTTTGACTCATCTTTGATGTTTTTCATTCCAATATTAATTTGATATGTTAATTAACAAATCTCAAGTAATTTAGATAGTACAAGGGCACAAAATCAACTAATTTATTGTTAACAACAACAAAATTGACAAGGAACTAAGCTAGTTTATGAGTTTGTATTTTCTAGATGTGAAGAGAGGTTGGGAAAACAAAGCATTGCTTAGAGAAACCAGTAGGAAATGAGTAAGGTTCCGTAGAAGTATGAGTTTATCAGCCTTGGAAGATCTGAATCCTTTGCAATTTGGTAGTCTTATGGAGCATGTAGTTCTTACTGCAACTTCCCACTCTCAGTTTTGGCCATGTTATTGCAGATTAATGATTTTGGGGGCACTTGAATGATCTTGAAAGAATTATTTTCTAAAACTATCATGCACTGAAACTATCAAAGTTACATGTTTTTCTAAAACTACCATAGTTCCATTTTTATGATATTGAAGAATGATAGAAAGTGACCACACTTCTGATTCTAGTTTAGATATACTAGCTTCAACAAAAAAACACAGGCATCAGATATATCGCCCACGAGGTTTTTCCAACCAACATAGACATGGTATTCAATCCAACACAAACATAGACTATGGTGCCTCTAGTTATTATTCCTCCTAGTGTATCCATGACCAAGAGGACCCTATGTGTAACCACAAACCCCTTCATGAGTATGGGCATAGATAGTTGGAGATGTCCTTGTTTTTGCAAGTAGTAATTATCATGCATAAGAAGAAATACATGGGAGGATATATCTTGGACTGGAAGCATGAACCTTGTTCTACATGAGGTCTCTATTGACTTATCGATTATAATTAATGAGCAACAAGAGGAATATTAGTTAGAGGAAAACTCTTCACCTACTAGAAAAATGAAACTCTTATCTATATAATATTTAAATAATGACTCGGTGATTGAAAACAATAGACCCCTTTTTTTGACAAATATTTTGAACAAACTAAGCACATGGCTCTTGATCAATCATCTTGTGCAATAACCAAGAATGTACCACTAGTTTTCATGAACACTTAGAGTTTGAATATATGTAATAACAAGAGTATGTTTATTGGATGTACTATCATGGAACATATTAAAATACCTGAGAAATAAAGTGATTAATATGCTAATGAAATTTTTTATTACCCAATCTCTAAATTTTTTTATACATTGTACCCTGATTTATTTGTTGACCTTGACTCATAGAAAGTTAATTATGACTTCCATGTATTTAAAAATACTCGTTTTATATATAGGAAATGTTTAGTGTCATAGTAAAATGAGATATTAGGAGTTGTAATAGGAGTTAAAGGATCTGGAGGATTAGTCCTCAGCCAACCCATGATCAATTAGTAGTTTGAGGAGTTGAATTAGTCAATATACCAGCCAGAGCCAGTATTCAAGGAGGGGATAGAGACATTCTAGTAGGGGTTTGAGAGATCCTTTCACCATTAACCATAAGTCTTCCATTCACATTTCAACAAAATCATTTCACCTTTATAATTTCACCTTAATCTATTCACCTTTATCCCTTATCCCCTCACCTCTCACAAAACAACACCTCACGTCACCTAAGAACTAGAAATTGGAACCACCGGACTTACCCTCACGAGTACCGAATCACCCACCCCAAGAAAACAAGTTAGTCAATTTATAACGAGGTGAAAATTGATGGTAGTTTTCAATTGACAGATGTGGAAGATGATCTTGATTTACAAAACTAGGAAAACATTTCCATTTAAATTATGTCAAGAATTTTTGGTCTATGAAGTTCCTTAAAAAGCTTGTTGAAATGAATTTTTTTCACCTAAAACATCTTATAAAGCCTATGATATTTCCCTCCCACCTCATTCTTAACATTCTAAATGGTATTTGATATTTTCATCAGCTTTGCATAGTTGTGAAAAAATTAGGTGTTTTCATCTCCCCGTGCTACCCAAGTTGCTCTAGTTTTTTGCCTCCATTTTGATTCTTCCTAGTCAAGAAACTCTTTTTTTCATGGCTCCAAAAGATTTAAGTTACTTATCTATTCTTCATTGAAAAATCCATTCATGTTAGGTTTGAAAATTTTATAAATTTCTTCTTTCAATATCCATGTCTACTCTTATGGATCCTTGAGTTTGGATTTGGCCCACTCAACAAATTTTATTTTTACAATTTTAAAGTTGTCACTAAATTAAAATGTAATAGATTCCTCCAACCGATCTTCCACATGTTTCCATTCACTATCACACAAATCCCTAAATTCAATATCCTTATACCAACGAGAGTTGAATTTAGAAGGGCTTGGGGGATTTTCATTTTGCCTCCCCCACTAGGAGAAATATGGGAACATGAACAAAAATATGTAACAATACCCTTTGAACTAATCTTCATCAAAATCAAATACTACGGTGTGAATCGTTTAAGATGTATATCAACTTAGTAAACCAAATGAAAGTTTTTACCATCCTTGAACACACAAAAGGGTTGTTGTGATATGCACGCATGTTTTACATTTTTTCATTCATAAGACTTTTGGGTAGCTATGGAATCTATGTACTTCAAGTTAGATTAATCACTAATCTATATTATTACTTAATATTAACTTAGAAATTCATATTAGGATAAATTATATTAAGAAATCAATTATAAACTAAAACCTCAGTATTGAATTGGGCTTGTCAACTATTTTATGTAGAATAAGCAATATTTGTTGTATGTAGCATGAAATATTGGAATTGGAAACCATATTATATGCCATGTCGATCAAAATGGGAACAATAATATGCAAAAAGAAATTGTTGAGGCCATAAATTCAAGGTTCATTATAGAGGCAAAAAGATCAAGCAATTTGGACTTACTAAACTGCTTAGAAGAACTTGCTTTAGTATTGGGATCCTTATGTGGGACACTTTTTTAGTGAGATTTAAGACCCAAGTGCATATTTTCTCCTTTCATGTAAAATTGTGGTCTCATGTAATTATAAAGTTTTTAAAGTGATAGTGCATACCCATTAAGGCCTTTATTTCATTTCTCTTGAGGGTTACAACTATTTTCATATTTCTAGTGATGCATTGCAAACCTATTTATGTGTGTGTCTCATATTCATAAAGATTCAAGGAAAGGAATATGGGGACACAATTTTTGAGAATCACTAGAGTGATTAATCAAATTTCAAAGTACATTAGGGTAGAGAACATAGGGAATTTATTTTATCTCGCGTATAAATAAGATATATAGAAAACATTAAAAAAATAATTGTAGTTTTATTAATAATAATGAATTATGAATAATAACAAATGAAGACAATGCATAATCCAATCATACAATTAGAAATTTAAATAGGTCAATCCACACATCATATAATTATACATTTATGCAATACCATCTAAAAATAGCTTGTGACATGTCTTCTTGTTACAAGTGCTGCAATAATCATTTAGAAACATTAAGCTCAAATGTGTTGCAATAGTTCTTTGGAATCATTGATGTCAATTTGAGTCTTTATAATATAAGGTAAGGTAAGATAATTTTAGTAATGTCCAATGAATGACCATAAAATTAAGTCAATGAGACTAAAACAATACAATCAATGTAGGCACGAAAAGTGGGAGTGCAAAGGAAACTCCCCAATCGATATTGAAACAAGAGAGAGAGAGAACTAAGTGTCTATCAAAAAAATCAATGCTTAACTAAGAGAATATATAAATAATGTGGAAGTATAAGAAACATGATATAAATTTAAGTGTCTCAACACTGAACAATAGAGAGGATGTCAAGGATTTATAGTGCTCATGTTGGCCACTAAGGGCAAGGCCTTCAAAGGAATACATAATCCTATGGAATACATGGAATGGACTGATCATCCCTCCCTCAAATATTAGTGTATTCCTTTCTCTCCATATAAAAATACATGCAATATAGGCACAAAAAGTGGGAGTGAAAAAGAAACAACACAATCAATATTGAAAGAAGAGAGAGAAATAACTAAGTGAATATAAAAAAATTGAATGTTTAACTAAGAGAAGATATAATAAGGTGAAATTACAAGAAATATTCTAGAAATTTAAGAGTCTCAACATCGAAAAAAAGACAGGATGTCAAGGATTTGTAGTGCTCACGTTGGCTACTAAGGGTGAGGCCTTCAAAGGCATAAATAATGGTGAAAGGATATCTCAAGGGTAGGGGATTGAGAGAGCCTTTCACCATTAATAATAAGAATTCCATTCACCTTTAGAATTTCAACTTAATCCATTCTCCTTTAGCCTTTATCCCCTCACCTCTCGCAAAAAAAAAACTCACCTCACCTAAGAACTGGAAATCGGAACCACCGAAATTACCCTCACAAGCACTGAATCACCCACCCCACGAAAACAAGTTGGTTAATTTCTAATGAGGTGCAGAGTGATGGTAGTTTTCAATTGACATATGTGGAATATATAGTAACACTGGATGTGTCAAACCAAATTCATTATCCACATAAACATCTACGTTTTGCAAATGTAAATATCCATAAAGGAATACATCCCAATACAAAAATAGAAAATACAAATAGACATCTAGGGTTTGCAAACATAAATATATTTACCTGTGACTTCGTTGTAGAAGGCCCTTGCAAATTTGAATTCTTACTTCGCCTTTTGAGAAGTCTCCACATACTCTTCACAAAATATTTATCTTCCATGGAATATGCTTATATACCTACACAACCTCCAATGTTCGAATTAACTAAAACCCCTCTCCTATGGTCAACTCTAAGCTCTAATGGTCCAATTAACTAAAACCCCTCTCCTCTAGTCATCTCTGGCTCCAATTTAGATCTCACGGGATCCAATACTTCTGACGGGATCCAATATTGGTCAAGTTGGAAACCCAAATTACACCTCCCTCTTCCCCATCAAATATTTAACACAACACCCACTCCCTCTACGCAATATTGGTCAGGCCGAAAACCCCAAATACACCTCCCTCTTCCACGTCAAATGTTGGAATTACTTCACACACACCTAGGATTTAGTTTTCCTAAGGTTTTTCCTTGTTTATTAGTCATTATTGGTCATTATCCAGTCTCCTATATTTTAGGAGAGACTATTCCACATGGAGAATATTATCTTCAGTTGACACTTCAATTTGACTAGTTGAGTTGAGTCTAGATGTTGCATTGGTTTTATCACCATGCAACATTGGGATCATCACCATAATAATGCGCATTAGCCTTGGTTTCATCACCATACTAGTGCATTACCCTTGATTCCTTGATATACTCCTCACTACACTCTGTTTCATTCAGTTAACTGAAGACTGGTTGACTAGTTAACTCAGCTAGGTGTCAGTTCACTCCCGTAACTGCCTGAGAAACTACACTAGGTGGAATTTCACTCCCGTAATTGTTGGTGTGTGTCCAGATCACTATAAGCCACCACTATGGTGCATTGGTTCTCATCTGGCACATATTGATTGAGTTATACAGAGTATATCATGTGTAAATTATTCATTATTCATGACAGTTAATGAGAATTCTTCTATTATTTATTTCTTGCTTCTTCTTTCTCAATTTCTCTCTGGAAATGTGTGTGGTATTTTCTAGCTAGATCTATTCTGTGCAGGTTCAACACATTTACATCGTATCAGAGCCGACAGACTTCTAAGCAAAAGCTACACCAATTTTTTTGCAGGTACAAAAGATTGAAGACAACAAAAATATGGATTTCCCAAAAGAATTCATTCTTACACCTTACAATGACTTTGCATGGAAGGAGAGAATATCGATTCATCTCTGAACCAGAGGATTATACATGCTAACCTTGAATACAGATACAAAACCGACATCAGCCATAGAAAAATCAAAGTACTTAAATCAAATGGATGAAGCATTTGGAACAATTTGCAGTCTTATTTCTCCCTATCTCCTTTTTCACATATCTTCATGCAAAGCCCCAATGAAGCCTGGACCACCTTGGAAAGGCTCTTTGGAAAATAGGATGAGATGAGGGGACACAGTATAGAGGTTGAATTTCTCACATTGGATCCAAAATCTTTGACAATATCCAAGATTTCTTTACAAAATTCAACGATTTACTGTCACAACTCAAAGCTTGCGAAGTTGATAAATCTAAGGAGGAGAAACACATGGTTCTCACAATTCTCTCCAAACTTGGTCCTAAATTATCTGTGTTCATGTCCACATTCCATTAAGTGAAATTCACCTCTGGATCCACCTAGAAGATGTCTTCTCTTGAGGACTTTATCGAATCCCTGACACAAGAGAAAACCAAGCTCATGATCAACATGGGAAAAATCAAAGGCCCAAAGGTGCATGCACTTACTGTGCAATATGGAAGCCATCAATATCATAAATATAAAGATAAATACAAAAGGAAATCTCATGCACATCCAAAGAAGGAAGGGTACACAAAAACCTTCATCGATTCCTCCGCATCCAAAAGGGGTAAGGGAAGAAAAGGGGAGAAATGCTCATACTTTCATAAAGGATTCCATCAAGAATTCACATGCATGCAGAAAAAAATAGATTTAATGACTCAAATACTTCAAAAAAACAACCTTGGAGATTGCATCCCCGAGGGTTCTAAGAAGAAGAAGTGAGAAGATCAGAATCCCAAGAAAGGCAATTCTATCCATGCCTTGATTGCGATAAAATCCTCTCCTAATGCTTGGATCATAGATTCAAGAGAATCACATCACATGGATGCCATAAAAGAAATCTATTCTTCATTGGAGGAATGCAAAGTTCCTCCTATTCTGATGGGGGACAACTCTCCAGTCGAAGTCACCGACAAAGGAAGGATTGAACTCACCAAGGGAAGCTTTGAGAATGTGATGCACGTTCCCAAACTTTCTGTAAACCTTCTCTCCGTGTATAAGATGATGAATTCAGACACTGTAAATAAATTCATATTCACACCAAATGTAGTGGACATCTATGACATGAAAACCAACTCCAGGGTTGCTACCGGTGAGGTAAATCATCAATCTAGATTGAATACATTTTCTGGATTCATTGAACTAGATTCTACTTTACTGCTTACCCATGTTGATGAAAGTAGTAGGATATGGCACGAAAGGTTCAAACATTTGAAATTCAAATATATGAAACAACTTAGCAATAAAAGATTGGTTGATGGTATACCAGACATCCATTTCTCCAAAGGAGTCTATGAGGGATGTATTCTTGGAAAACACCCTCAAGAGAAATTAGAGAAAGGAAAGTATCAAAGATCTTCCACGCCTTTAGATATGATACATAGTGACCTCATGGGTCCTTTTCCACATCCATATATCAGGAAATAAAGGTTTGTTCTCATTTTTGTTGATGATTTCCCATGTTTCACATGGATTTACTTTCTCAGGAAAAAATCCGATGTCTTTCAACACCTCAAAGGTTTCACAACCCTGGTTGAGACATAGTCGAGAAAGAAAATCAAAGTCCTCTGAAATGATAATAGGGGAGAGTATGTCAATCATGAGATCCATAATATTTGTCACGAGGCAAGGATTCAGTTGTAGGACACAACTCCCTATACTCTGCAACAAAACAGAGTTGTTGAGTAGAAAAATAGATCTCTAAAAGGGATGGCATCTTGCATGCTACATTCAAAGTCACCACCAAAGATACTATGGGACGAAGAACTTAATTGTGAAACAAACATCCAAAAAATATCTCCCCATAGATATATCATGGAGAATACCTGCTACAAGGCTTGGAGCGGCCTCAAATCGGAAGTGACTCACTTTCGTATTTCCGGTTGACATGCATGGGCCTGGATTCCCTCTGAAAAGAGGAAGGCACTTGATCCACAGAGAAATGAGTGTATTTTTGTTGGATACCCCAATGGTGTGAAGGGATATAGACTTATTGATCTTTCCTCGGACCAGATCATCATTGAGTGAAGTTTCCAATTCGAGGAAAGTGTCTCACATGTACCTTAGCAGTCACATGAAAACACCTTCATTCTTCCACCTGTCTGAGATGATGAGCATGCACATGATAACTCTTATTTTGATGAGATTTATTATTCATAGGACTCAAATGATTTAGATACAGAGTCAGTATAGTCATATGCAGAGTCAGAGCATCTGGATGCAGTTGCAGAGCCAAAGAAGAGGCCTAAGTTGGCACATACTACTCTTCAGGATGCAGGGGATATTGTTGGTGATCTAGATGATACTAGGAGAACTCGATCTGATTTAAAGGAGCCTCCTATTGCACTCACTGCCACTGAACCATTTCCCTCCATGAATATTTTGTTGGTTCAGTATTCAAATCCACAGTCTTATGGCGAGGTTGCTAGAAATCCCTTATGGGAATCCACCATGTAGGAGGAGTACAACTCCCTCCTCAAGAACCAGACTTGGGATCTGGTTCCTCTTCCTTCTGGGAGGAAAATTTTCATATGCATATGCGTCTATAGAAACAAGAGCACAAAAGATGGATATATTAGCAAATACAAATCCAGGCTTGTTGCCAAAGGCTTCCAACAAGTGCATGGTATTGACTATGACGAGACCTTCACTCCAGTAGAGAATATGGATTTCATACGATTGACACTTTCCATTGTGGAAGCCAAGGGATGGGAATTCCATCAGATGGATGTGAAGAATGCATTTCTTCACAGTGATCTCTCTGAGGATATCTATATGGAGCAGCCCCAGGGATTTATGTAGGACTCATCTTTGGTCTGTCGACTGAATAAGTCCCTTTATGGCCTCAAGAAGGCTCCAAGGGAATGGTATGCGAAGATGGACTCCTACCTGTTATCTCAGAACTTTGTATGTTGTAAATCAGACCCAAATGTCTACATGCTCAGGATGAATGATTCACTTCTATTCTTAGTTCTATATGTTGATGATTTTATGATCATCGGTTGCTTGACTTCGACGATTGCTGCAATCAAGAGGATTCTACATGAAAGTTTTTTGATGACGGCCATGGGTCCACTGCACTTCTTCCTTGGACTCGAGATCATTCAGGATGCATCATGCATCAAACTGTCTCAGGCCAAGTATGCACGAGATCTCCTTGAGAGATTTCACATGACAAATTGCAAGTCTACTCTGATTCCTTTCCTATGAGGAGCCAAACTTGAGGATGGAAGGGACACTCCATTGGTTGACAACACAATGTATAGACAACAAGTGGGGATATTGTTGTATCTTACACACTCCAGACCATACCTTTCCTATGCAATTGGCGTAGTTTCCAGGTTCATGCAGGAGCCACATGAGCTACATTGGAAGGTTTCAAAGTGTATCCTTTGATACGTACAAGGCACCATCACCTTTGGGATTCATTATGAAAGAGACTCTACATTAGATCTCATTGGGTTTACTGATTATGACTAGGCTGGTGACAACATTGATCGCAATTCCACATTTGGTTACTCACTCAGTCTTGATTCTCGATATATTTGTTGGTCGAGCAAGAAGCAAGATGCCATTGCTCTATCTTCAGCCTAGGAAGAGTACATAGGGGTAGTTAACATAACCATTCAGGCTATGTGGCTACAAAATTTTCTCACTAATTTGGGCACTCAGTTTCATCGGCCAATCGTCATCTGGTGTAACAACCAGAGCACTCTGAAGTTCTACAGAGATCCAGTTTAGAGGCAACAGACGAAGCACATCGAGATCCACATGCACTACATCTAKGATTTAGTACATGAGGGTATCATCGACCTACAGTTCTATCCTTTAGTAGAACAAACGACAGACATCTTCACCAAGACCTTCACTGAGCAAAAAATCCATTCTCTACGAAGTCATCTTGGAGTGAAAGACACAGTTTCCTAGCAACTGTTAGTTTTTATTTTTACATACATTGTACCTTTAGGGGGGGGGTTTCCCATGAGGTTTTCCCTCTTTCCTCACTTTATTTTTAGATTATATTTTGTATTTGTGTACCTAACATGCCCTCATGTCCGGGACCCATTCTTTATTTTCACCATAATGATGTTTAGGGGGGGTGTTAGAGTTACTTCACACACACCTAGGATTTATTTTTCCTAAGGTTTTTACTTGTTTATTAGTCATTATTAGTCATTATATAGTCTCTTATATTTTAGGAGAGAATATTCCACCTAGAGAATATTCTCTTCAATTGACACTTTGATTTGACTAGTTGAGTTGAGCCTAGATGCTCCATTGGTTTTCTCACCATGCAACATTGGGATCATCACCATACTAATGCGCATTAGCCTTGGTTTCATCACCAAACTGGAGCATTACCCTTTATTCCTTGATATACTCCTTACTACACTCCATTTCAGTTAGTTAACTGAAGACTAGTTGGCTAGTTAACTCAGCTAGGTGGCAGTTCACTCTCGTAACTTCCTGAGAGACTAGACTAGGTGGCAATTCACTCCCATAACTGTTGGTGTGTGTCCAGATCACTGTAGACCACCACTATGGCACATTGTTTCTCCTCCAATGTGCATTGATTGAGTTATACATAGTATATCATCTGTAAATTATTCAATATTCATGACGGTTAATGAGAATTCTTCTATTTTTTATCAATTGCTTCTTGTTTCTCAATTTTTCTCTGCAAATGTGTGTGGTATTTTCTAGCTAGATATACTATGTGCAGGTTCAATACATTTACATTGAATACTTACCATTGAACCCACTACCTCTGCACCCATGGGCTAGCTGTATATTACCTCAAACCCCAATACAACCTCTAATGCTCGAATTAACTAAAACTCCTCTCCTCTGGTCGGCTCCAAGCTCCAATGGTCCAATTAACTAAAATCCCTCTCCTCTTGTCAGCTCCAACTCCAATTCATACCTCACTGGCTCCAATACTTCTCACGGGCTACAATATTGGTCAGGTCGGAAACCCCAATTACACCTCCCTCTTCCCCGTCGAATATTTAACACTGCACCCACTCCATTTGTGTAATATTGGTCATTCCAAAAACCCCAAATACACCTCCTTCTGCCTCGTCGAATAATTACCACTGCACCCCCTCCCTCTACGCCCATGGACTAGTTGTATATTACCTTAAACCCTAAACACACCTCCCTTTGCCTCGTCGAATATTTACCACTACATCCATGCCCTCTGTGCCCATGGACTAGTTGTATAATTACCTGAAGTGCATCGTATTCTCCCACCTTCTTTGCGCCCTCATCAAATTATGAAGAGCACCATATTCTCCCACCTTCTGCACCCTCCTCAATTCTCAGTGCCCTCGTCAAATTATGAATGCGATCAATACCCTATTCTCCCACCGCTTCAAAGAATAGTCTAAATACATTAATTGTCATCATTTGTCATATGTCGTGCAATTATGTCGTGAAATGAGTGAAATGATAGCAGGAATTATTATAAAAACAATATTATAATATTATATAATATTACAAAATATGATATATTTTTCATAACCATTGATTAATATATTTTAAATCATCCACATAGCTATAGTGTATATAAAGTTTGTAAATTATATTGTGTGACTAATATTTATTTAGTTGTGTTTACCCAACAATCAAATTAGTCATTTATTTAGTCATTGTTATTTGTGTGACTAATTATTTAGATGTTGTTTTTTTCCAAACAATCAAATTAGTCATCTATTTAGTTATTTGTAATTGTGTTGCAAAAAAATAGTAGAATTTAGTCATTTTTTCATGTCGTGACTAAACGTTTTAGTCACTTAGTCATTTATTTGCCAAATTCAACTAGTGGAAGAAAGCAGGAACATAAAAAAATGATATTACTTGGTTTCATCACATGTGAAGCCTTTAATTGCAAAGCTTTGGTGACAAAGTTTTTTGAAGGAGGGTACTATGTTATGACCCAAGGGGGGCATATATATGGCTAAATGTATATGGTATGACCCCAAGGGGGGGCATATACAGGCCTAAATGTACATGTAATGTGTAAATATATATGTAATAGGGTCGGCCTAGTAGTAAAGGGGCCTCATGTGCAAGTGTGAACAACTATATATAAGAGATCATGTATTCATTATTGTGACATGTGAATTGTGAAGTATGAATGGTATTTGGTTATTTGGAGGGGGTTCCCCTATTCTTTAAGGAGTTATTGTGTAACTTATATATCTTGGATTTGTGATCCACACTCACATTATGTACATGGTGTGTACTTCTATTTTATTATGATAATTTAAGCATTTGGTTCATTACATAGACCATCCATTTCCTCTACAAATCCACCATACGGTTTAATGAGCAACAATTATGTGTCCATATATTTATGGTTTCATAAATGCAAATTCTTATGGGAGGATTCCCATCCATAACTATACAACTCAATATCATTTTCATATTTAAAAACTATGGATCAAATTATAGCACTTATTTCTATTTGGTGAACATAACTCTTAACTTTGTGCAATATATATATTCTATATGAGTGATTTTTAAAGTGTTGTCGTTAACTTTTATAATTTTTTGAATCGATTTGGAGTTGG
>SNQJ01S0003391.1:80067-111094 GCA_010110895.2 Picea sitchensis | reverse complement strand
TTAGATATATTATTCTCTCTAGTTCTCTTTAGTGTGGATAGAAAGAGCTTGATCTATTGTATTCTTTCTAAGAATTTCCTAAAAGAACTATATGTGTCTCTCAAGGATATAAAGAGTATATAATGGATAGTGAATGATGAATTGTTGTCTTCCCTATCCTGTATGCTCACCTACAACCACTATATTTCATCCAAAGTCTACAATTTTCCTCTTCTTGATGTTGATTTTGGTTAATTTCCAAATTGGTATGGGTTGGAAATGGAGAATAAAACATGAAATATGTATATAATTGATGTTAGAGTGCTTCCCACAACGTTAGAGTTAATGACAATGATATCATTAGTGTAAATGATGGATGACATTACCTATAACCAACGAAATGTAGGACTCTTACACTTCCCATGGCATGAAGATTGTACTCAACCCATGCTCCCATTATTATGTGAAAATACTTTCCCCACCAAACTATTACATAGATTCAAGGATTGTTTGATAAGTCAAAGAAGGTATATGGCTTCATTTAAGGCACATTGTAGAAAAATATGAGTTCTGAGAATGACCTTGGAGATAGAGAATTTATTTTCCCATAGGTCCCCTTTCATATTCCCCTATAGTGGAATCATAGTGCCTCTCATGCCTTCATGTGCTTTCTATGGTGGGTTGCATCACGATACATTGAAGCACTTTGAAGGCCTAATTATTATTTAACTATTTGAGTGAAGGTCAATTGAGTTGTGTTAGAGTTTTAGGATTGTGTTTTGTATTTGTAAAATACACCATGTGAAACTCTTACATCAAAGACATACATTGTCATTGACCTATTGAAGTATGTATTATCAAATAGTTGTTGTACCACCCAAGCACATATTTCAGTTTAGACACAGTTTCTTTGAGTATTTCATCTTCTATATTGCATTATTTATTTTATATGTAACCTTGTAACCTTGAATGAGACTATTTTAGCGCACAATGAATTCCATATGGTTAATTATTGTATTTGAATCTCTCACTACAACCCACGATTGAGCACGTGAACCTTTAGAAATTTTCAATCAAAAGAAGTTATTAATATAAATAATAAATAATGTCAATGCTTTCTATTGATAGTTATTAATATGGTTATATAAATTGATAGTTATTTAATAATTTTTGTCTCAATTTCAACGACAATAATATACCTGCGACGGATGTGCTATAAAAACAAAGAAATGTTGTCATTGCAAGTGCACCGACAACAAAAATTGTTGCGACACATTTTCTATATAAACAACGAAATGTTGTCATACCTGCTACGGATGTGCCATAAAAACAAAGAAATGTTGTCGTCGCAAGTGCGACGAAAACAAAATTGTTGCAACGCATTTTCTATATAAACATAAAAAATTGTCGTCCCAATGGTTGTCATAATTGCGACAAAATGTTGGTTTCACTTAGATTGCGTATATTGTCGTATTGGCGATGATATTTCTTTTTTTGTCGCAATTGTGAGAAGTTCCCTAGGGTCGTCGCTCTTGCGACGTTAATTCAATTTCGTCGAAATTGCCACATCCCATGATATGACGTTTCAAGGACTCAAGATGCATCGCAATATCCATGACATAACGTCGCAAGAGTGTCGAAATAGCCATCGCAAAATGACCCAAATTTGCTAGTGTTTAAAGAGAAAGAGCTTTCAGATTTGTGTATTTAAAGAGAAAGGGATTCCAACTTTTTCCTTTTGGAGATGGAATCGATTTTTCCTTCGATACCATGATACAATGGTTAGAGAAAATTTAAGAAAAGAGGAAACATACTTGTAGTATAGGGATTGAGTTTATCTTTAGTCACTATATTCCAACACAGTGTAGTTGAGAAGTCCATTTATTGCATCTATGTAAATACATATCTTGGTGTAGTTAGTAAAACCATAATTGTTGGAACATTGGGTTCCTTGGTAAACCTCACCTTGTCAGTTTAAGGGAGTTGACAAAATATTTATGTTCAACCACTGACTAAAACATTGGCTGACCATTTCCACTTTGGATTCCAGATCCACATTTTATGGATAGTTACAATCAACTCGATCATGTGATTTATAGCTTGGTCCATGATCAAACCTATTTTAGATGATCCTTATGGATCATTCTATCATCATTGGGAGAGATTTTTTATGCTCTCATGGAGCATGATTGTGCTTTACTAAAATGGTGTCTTTAGACACCATAACGACTCTCAATTCCTCTTTTCTCCTCTAAGGTTATTTACCTTTCCCAACATGGTATCCGAGCTATTGGGTTTGTGATATTGGGTTCACAAAGAACAAGAATGAGGTTGAGACACTGGTGAAGCCATTTTTTGGATTGATTTTTGTTGAAGATCATGATTTGGTTTTGTTAAATGAAGAACATGTCAATGGTTTGATATGGGTTATAGAGCACTTGTTGAATTCTTCCATATGGATTTACTAGTCATTAAATAGGGTTTTCTATAATTGATTCCCTGACTTATTGATGGATATATGCTCAGCCTCTTGCCGTGATTTGACCTTGTCAAAAAAATTGATTGACTGGATGTAACCCTCGAACAATGAGTTACCTACTCATCGTCGAGTAGCGATATGCTCAACCTTCCAACTAGTGGTTCAATCAAACCCTCTCCTCTGTTTTTTGGCATTCCAATTGACTTTGGATCCAATTTGAATGAATATTTATTTCTCTCTTAAATTGACTCAACATTTCTTGACTGAAGAATGATTTGATGGAGGAGGCTTCGACTCGACTGATACCCTAGCTCCCACGTTCTATTCTTATAGCTCGACTCGATTGAAGCCAACATTGCCTAACTAGATTGTTGGTGTTGACTAGTATCCGCCAACCTCCCATTTATTTCCATTTTGAAAAATGAGATATTGATGGATTGGTTACTCGAGTGACCCAACCAAACCAGATATGCCTCACTTGCACGCTGGTTCATGGATTCAATCCCATATTTTATTTGATCGTGTGGGTGGATCATTTTGATTGGTATCATATACTTATATTACCTTTGTTGAATAGAGGTTGATTACTTATTGGAGGTAGCATACCAAAATATTGACTTAGTATACGTCAAATGGTGAAGCAAGACTTATTGTTTATGGTCGATTTATCATCAACCCATTTCCTTTTCAAATCATCAGTTGCAAATTTGGTTCTTTGATTCTTTCCCTCTATCAACAATGGCTATGCTTGATGAATATGAAGTCTCGGTTCTTCAAAAATTGCAAGAGATTTGTGAGAAAAAAGGTCATTTCCTTGGAAGAATCTCATAATTGACTTCCTACAAAGGCAACCGACTTGCAAATTGTTGTTGCACATTTGCACACTAAGAATCGACTATTGAAAAATGAACTAGAGATAGCCCATACCTAGATAAAAGATCAGGTTTCCATATTTTAAACTGGTTGTTTGTTGTGGTTTGATTACAAATCTAGGAAATTTGTTGACCTAGAATGAACAATGGAGACTATTTTCCAGGATCTTGTAGATGATTTTGGAAATAAATCATATTTTGTCAATGACCTAGAGAAGGAATTGAAATTTTTTTCTCATACAAAAATTGTTTGTCGCTGACCTAGAGAAGGAAGTGAAAATCGAATACAAACCTTTGCAGACTAGAAGAATACAATACCCAACTAACAAATGAAGTTTCACATTTATAGGCCTTTGTTGATGATCTTCATAAAGAAGTTTCTCCTCTTCAAGAAGATAACAAATGTACCTCCTACTTGATGAATATTAGGCCTTGAAAGAATATTATGACACATTATTGTTGCAGCTAACTGAGAAGGATGTGACTATCCAGGTCTTGCAGGATTGCAGATAGAACCTTGAATATGAAATTCTATGACTACAAAATGTTGAGAAGAATATTGTTGTTATTGAGTTTCTAGTCTCACTTATTACTTCTTCCACCCTTGATACTTTTGATTTTAGTCTAGTTGTTTGTAAGAAGATTGGTGATTGTGTTGTTTCTCCCATATTTGAAAAATATATTGGGATATACTGGAGGAGGACTTGGGAAGAATGGATAGGGTATTGTTGTTCCTATTACCCCTGAGATGAAGTCATCGAGAGCAAGAATTGGATATGATATTGTTATTGACTCTCTGCCTACACTTGGCCTTCCTGCAACCAGGGAAGTTTATTTTTGCAGGTGGATTTAAAATTGGTTTTCCAGAAGAGAAACCTAATGTTGATTGTGATGAATAGATTGATGAGTTCGTTCTTCCTAACATGATATAATTTGAGAATGTTATTACTGATGACACTTTTTTTATACTTCATGTTAATCCCTAGAAAAATCCCCATGTTATGTATAAAACCCTTTATTAATCCATATATATGGATTTATTGCATTTATAGTTTTATATTTGCATGTTAGGGAGAACCCTTCATTGTACCCTTTCATTATAATTGTACCCTTTGTCTCCTACATATATACCAAGGAGACCTAGTCTTGGGATCATCTTATCTCATCTCATATTATATTATGAATTGGATATATTGTAAAATGAGGTTTCCCCCTCGAAGTAGACTTTATTCATTGTCTTCTTATCATTTTTAAGGCATTGGATCATAAAATTTGGTATTAGAGAATCGATCCTAGGTTTTTTCTTCTTTAAACAAGTCATCTTGTCATTGTCTTTGTAACACTTTTCTGGGTTGCTTCAGATAGTGAAATTTTGAGCGTGTTTAGAATAAATATCAAAGTATATGTGATACAAATTCCAGGTTTCGTGCCATTATAATTTTGGATACATAGAGTATGGAATATAGAGTTTTTGACTCATCCTGAATTCATATGTAAACGAGTCATCTTGATATTTTCACTATAAATTATTTTCTAGGCTAATTCAGATAATGAAACATGGAGTTTATTTAGAATACATAGCAAGGTACCTATGGTACAAATTTCAATTTCTATGTCGTTATAATTCTGGATATATATCCTATGGAAGATAGGGTTATTGACTCATCCAAAATTCAATTTTAAACAAGACATTTTGGAAATTTTACTATAACTAGAAGGATGAGACTATGAAATTTTCAATAGTTTAAGAATTCATATCAGAGTAATATAGGTCTATATTTAAGACTTATAAGGGTTCAAAGTTTATATATATATATATATATATAAGGACAAAGGTAAGACATCCAAACATACTCCCAATTAAGGGTTTGAAAGGTACGTAACTTACAACTGGCATAAATGTTTACTAGAAGATTTGTTTTTGGTGATTCAAAACTTGTGATAAATAGGAAAATGGGGAGAATTATTGTTTTCTCACATGGAAAGAATTTCTACAAAAAAATAGTATTGGTACTCATAAAAAGAAAAAAACACGAATTCCAAAGAAAATGAATACTTTGAAAATAGGTTAACCCAATTAAAGAACCAATTTGATGAAATGAATGGTAGTGTGTTGAAACTAGTGGATTCATCACATTCCCAGGAATCCCTAAAAGGGGAGAATTGAATATGAAATGAAAAATAAGATGTATTAAAATAGGAAGGAGATGGGAAATAATATGGAAAAGAAGATGACTGAAAATAGTGCACATATGGAAAATAAGATAGATGAAACTAGGTATCAAATGGAGAAGAAGATGAATGAAATGAAAAAACCCATGAATGAAAATAAGGAAGAAATTCAAAAATCCATGAAGACCCTAGAAGCCATTATCTTACACAGGATCCCTAACATGGATATGAATATCCAAGGAAATCATGAAAATAAGGAGAAAAATGGCATGTATATTCGATCACATATGGGGAGTATTTTATCACATCTGAAGAGAACAAATACTAAATCTCAAAGTCAGGATCAATATTCATCACTCCAAGATCCACACCATCAAGGATTCATGTATGTTAGTATATTTAGACACTTAGGATTAATTTAATATCTACTTGGTCTAATGTGTCGTTAGGTAAAAGTGTGTTTCTTAGTGTGTTTATTTAGTATGCATTAGTATGCATTTGTAGTTAGGAAATCTGATGGTCACAATTTGTTCCCGACATAGAGTGATCCAATGGTTCATATTCTCATCAATATTAATGACCATTTATCCATGGCTTAACACCCGATTGGTCCATGATCTCTATTTAAAGAGCATGGAGGGTCATTTTCTGATGATCGATTGTGAGAAACTCTCTTGTAAAATATCTTTGTAATATTTTTCTTTTGCATTAATAAACTGATCCAAGTGGTCGCATTGGTTGGATCCATGAATGTTTCCTCATAGGGGTTTTACCATGTCAAAACATTGGTGTGTTGATATTTGATCTGGTTGTGTGAGTGGTTACTAAAGTTTTTCATCCTCTGTTGGAATACTTGTGTTGTCGAACATGGTATCAGAGCTTGTTTGAAGACCCTCTCATGTTGTAGATCAAGATCATGAAGCTGAGTTGTCTCATATTCATTTTCTTCCATTTTCGTACATTTATGGGCTGATAGGATTGTCCCATTGCATTTAGAGCACTCGTTTCATTCAGGAACATTTTTCATTTCACTTGAAAAGGTTTTCATCTTCCCAAGATATAGCCATTTTAGCTTTCTCTAGAGGTATAAAGCCTGAATACACCCTTTTAAAATTTTTGCAGAGTATTATTTCAGTTTTATTTCATTTTTATCTTGTTTTTTTTTGGGATGCTACTCTTTTAGATCTGTGTATGATCTTTTCCCCTAGACCTGTGCAATCTCAACAAATCAAAAACATATAGGAAAATGCGCATTTTCCAGGTAAGCTAACGATATCTAACCCTTGTTGTCATTGATAAGTGAATTTTTTTCCTTATGTGAAAATAGTTTTTTTTAGCAAACTCTCCAAGGCCGTCAACAACAACAACAACAACCCAAATCCTCCTGCTAAAAAATACAATATGTTTTGCTAGCTCACTTGGTTAAAAATTTCCTTATTAAGTAAGAGGTCTTGAGTTCAAGTCTCTCTTTTTGTTATTTTAGTTCAAGTATAAAAGTGAATCACTATAAGTAGCTTTAATATTTTATTTTGGAGTTATTAATTTTGCATGCTACTTTCTTTTATAAAGTAACTTCATTGTAAAAGTGATCCCCACTTATTTTTTATAAAAGTGGGTCACTTCGTAAATCAAATTATTTGTAAAAGTGAGGTTATTTGGAGAGGTATGACCACCACATGGTTCTTTGGTTATTGCTTATACATTTTTTTAAAAATGACATAACTTTCATATCCGAAGTCCATTTTCAATGCCGTTTTTTTTAAAACTTCCTAATTTTTCGAGATATTTCCATCCAAATCATCAATTTCAATTTTTAAATCCATATTATCTACATATTTAATATGGATTCTTCTAGTAATATTTTTCTTACCAAGACCAACTACTTCCAATGGAAATCTCATATGGAGGATTTATTAAGAAGTAAAGGCTTGTACCAGATTACCTTGGGAAAGGAAAAAGAACCCATTGATGTTGATAAGAAAGTCAAATGGGATAATATGAGTGATGAAGCATGTGGACTGATCGGAATGTCCATCTCTCCCTATTTAAGGTTCCACATTTAGGAAATTGATGACCCCGATGAAGGTTGGAAAAATCTTGAATATGTGTTTGGTAAACACAATATTGTTCGAGCACACTGACTTTAAATCCAAATGATTTTTTTTGCATTGAAGACTATCTATCTAAGTTTAAAACACTCATAATTTTATGTCAAGAATGTGCGATAAAGTTGGAGGAAGAGCATTTCATCTATATTATTCTTTCTAAGCTAGGTAGTGCATATTCTGTGTTTGTATCTACCTTTTATGCCATGAGACAGGATCTAAGGAAAGCTTATCAAAAACTCACTCTTGAGTCTTTTTTTATGCTTTGATTAGAGAGAAAGATAAGCTTGTACAACTTGGAGTCATCAGCATTGCAGGTACCTCCAACAAAGCCTTACTCGCTCAACATAAAGATAAACCCAAGAATCCCAAGAAGCAACATCCTCGCCACAACAACAGGAAACATAAGGGTCCCAAACCCACTCAGACAACTTCAACTCCTAATGGTGACAAATGAGCAAAATCTAAAAATAATAAGATTGATAGACATTACAACTTTTGTGATAGACATGGTCATGAGGAATCCAAATGTTTCAAGAAGATGAAAACTTTAGAAGCAACAATGAAGACACACAACATCAATATTAATTCTACTTCTTCTTCTTCTCATGGACATGCACTTTATGCTTCTAGTTTCTCCTTCATTGCAAATTCTATTTCTTCTTTTAATGAGTGGCTTATTGATTCTAGAGAATCTTATCATATGGCTAAGGATAAAGACATATTTTCTACTTAAAATGAATGTAAAACCAAGAAAATATTTGTTGGTGATGATAGATCTCTTAGTGTTGTAGGATCTGGAACAGTTAAAGTAGATAATTTTCATTTCAATGATGTATTATGTGTTCCAATTCCTTCTTGTAACCTTTTATTAGTATATCAAATTACTCATTCAAGTGAAGGTAAAACCGTAGAATTTTCACCTCACCAAGTTGTAATCAAGGATCTAAAAGATCCTAAGATTGTTCTTGCAATTGGAACTATTGATGATGTTGATTAATTTGGTTGGTTTTCATTGATGTCAACCCTTGAAGAAAGTCTGGTAGAAAATATCGGTAGCACAATGGCTTCGGTAATGGACCTAAGTTTGTTTGATGGATAATGGTATGAGTTTTGATATATTTGCAGGTAAGACTATTCTAGATGGATATTACATGTCATGCCATTTCTAGTGGTATGTGGAATGTCACATAAATCCTCACGGTTAGAGAGTTATGGCCATGTGAATTTGGAGAACCCTCACGAGTCATCTAGAAGCCCCAAAAGGTCAAAGTAGTGAAAATGGTTGCAAAGAAGAAATTATTTAAATAATAAAGTGAAGTGATGAATGCACTATAAGTCAAATTGGATACAAAATAAAATATTTAAATAATAAATTTAATGGAGAAATTACCAAGTGGAAAAGTGGTTAGAAGTGGGTTAGCCCTAAAATAAGGAAAGTGGGTTAAGATGGTTAGAAGATAACCCCTTGAGGAAGCTACATGAAAGTATAAATAAGAGGCAAGGGTCTCTCATTTTTAATCACACTTGAGCATATTGAATACATAGAAGTGACTGAGGTAACCAAAGGATATCTAAGTCAAATTTCAAAGGGAAGGTGAAGTAAATAAGGCCAAAATTCAAGGGAGGATAAATTCGTTTGATGATGCTTTTTAAGGTATGTTATTTACAGGTAATCTCACCATTTTTGCAATAATGTTTTTTCTAAAATGACTCAGTCCACGAAATTTGGAGGCCATTGAGGAAACATAACCAAGTAGTCGTGATAACAATTTCAACTTGTGGGTATTTTTATTTTTGGAGTTACAATCGATGGAAAATAGGGTTTGTGGCTAGTTCTGAAACTAGTCTAAAACAAGTGTTTTGGGTAACAACATCATAATTTCTTCATAACAGATCCAAATTCAGTATGACCAAATGTATTGGTTAGAGTACAATTAGTAGTATTTTTTGTACCATTTTCAGATCCATACAACAAATATTCTATGTGGGGAATTCTCTACAAGTTCGCTCTCTAGAATAAGCCAGAATTGAGCAAGGCATGCCATTTTTGCTATAACTCCTTTTTTGAGAGGTTCCAAGCAGTGAAACTTGGAGGAACTGCATAAAAGAAACTAAAGAAAATTGCATACTATTTTGAGATCTTTATTCATTACAGGTACATAGTTATGATTATTTCAGGTTAGGGTTGTTGACTAATCCAAAATTAGTCATGTGAGACTAAAGTAAAGTTTGATGAAAATGTTAGTCTATTGTTGTTAAAGTTAAGGAAGGTTTGTAGGTATGTGATCATATATACTAGGTTTATTACAGAGTTACAAATCATATTTGGATGATGAAATTGATGAGGGATTTTGGTTGAGGTACATGTTGGGTACATGGTTGAGATAAGTAGTTGATGAGTTGGCACATACATGAGGTGTATAGTTGATGATGTTGGTACATATTTATGAGTCATAGTTTATGTGTATTTGATGCATGATTGGTACATATTTGATGCATGGTTGATGCATTCGTTGATTGTATAGGTTGAGACATATGTTGGTGCATGGTTGATGCACTTGTTTATGGTACAGGTTGATTACAGGTTGTTTGGACAGGTTATTGTGACATGTTATTTGTACAGGTTTGGTGCATGGTTGATGCATTTGTTTATGGTACATGTTGAGGTACAGGTTGATATATGGTACATGTTGGAATAGGGTATTGGTACAGGTTATTACAGGTTGATTACAAGTTGATTGGTACATGTTTACAACAATATATTTCACAGTGATAGTGGTTCCATAATTCTACTTCTACGATAGGGAGGTTGGACAGGGAAATGATAGGTGGTTGTAGCCACCTTCTAGTTGTAGCTAGAGAACATAGGGGTGTGTATCCTCCTTCTGGTTGTAGCCAGAGAATTGGAGAGTTGGATCTTCCTTTCGATTGTATCCTGATAAACTAGGGGGTTGGATCCTCCTTCGAGTTGCAGCCGGAAAACAAAGGAAGTTGGTGCTTTCAATGAATGTAATTCTTATAGACATATAAGAAAAATCATTATGTGGTTTTCTCCCACTTTGGGTTTCCTCGTAAAAACATTGGTGTACTGTGTATGTGTATGATTTCTCATTTGTTCATTTTTTATTTACTCTGCAACTATTGGATGATAATGCTACATTGATATAACACTTTCATTTTGTGGTTAAAGAGGATTATTTATCTATTATTGATTCACCCCCCCTCTTAGTAATCCAACAATTGGTATCAAATATGGTTCCTTCAAGAATYAGTTTAACCGCTGAAAGGTAGATCATGGAGAGAAAAAACATGTATAAACATGGAATACCACAGTTTGATGGACAAAAGTATGCATTTTGGAGCAGAAGGATGAAAACATATATACAGGCACACGGATTTGAAATTTGGAAATCTATAGTTATTGATACAAAGAACCAACAATTTTTCCAACAAGTGAAAGAGCAATAAAACTCGGTCAAAATAATTCCAAAGCCACAAATTCACTTATGAATGGTCTTGGTGAATCAGTATACACCAAATTTATGCATTTAAATTCGCTAAATATATTTGGGACAAACTTCAAAATATTTATGAAGGAGATTCAAAAGTCAAAGCAGCAAAGCTTCAAACTTACAGAGGTTAGTTCGAACAACTAAAGATGAAGGAATATGAGAATATTGCAGCGTACTTCTTACGATTCAATGAAACAGTAAATGAAATCATAGGATTGGGAGAAGGAATTAAAGAATATGTAATTGTTCAAAAGTTACTAAGATCTCTTTCTATGAGATTTGATCCTAAGATATCAACACTAGAAAGTAAGAGAAGATATAGACTCAATAAGCATGGACAAACTACATGGAATCTTCACAGCATATGAAATGAGAACTATGATAAAACAATGAATCTCTGATACCAATTAAAAAAAAAATATGCTCTGATACCAATTGATAAAACAAAGAAGCTTTGATACCAATTGTTAAAACAAATATGATCTAATACCAATTGATAAAATATAGATAGGAACAAGAATATGGCGGAAAAGGATCACTAGCCAACACTCTAATGTATTCACTCCAATGTTGCATATATATAGTACAATGGGTGATGCCACCTCATAGAGAGATTTTCTCTAGATTCTAAAATCATGCATAATGACTAGGCTAGGCAATCTTAACTAAATCATTATTCATCACTTGAGGATATATTACTAATATCCTAAATGAATAATACAAATATAGGTGACAATTTAGACTTAGTGATTGGTAAAGGTAAGCAATAGGCTAACAAATTGAACAAGAAAATCCAGATATAAAAGAAGAAACTTTCAAAGCATCCAAAAGGTCAAATCAAAATGGAAACAAAAAAGAAAAAGAACATAATAACAACAGTAACATCTCCGAAGATGATGAATAAATGACTAATTTTGTCAAGAGATTGAACAAGGGAACCAACGACAGATATAAAGGTAAGATTCCATTGATTTGTTTTAATTGTGATGGTATTGGTCATTTTGCTAACAAATATCCTCATAAGAAAAATAAGGGGAATGATGAAGATTACTCAAATAGAAAAAAAAACATATAAAGGCAAAGGAACCACAAAGAAAGTTTTCAAGAAAATCTTATGCACCAAAGAAGACATCTCCTCATTAGATGAAGATGAAGTCAATGACAGTGAGACATAAAGAGTTCTATTCATGGCAGTAGAAGAATCTGATAAAGAAGATACCAAAGAAGAATGTGAAGAGGCAGAAGTTGACTACCGAGAAGAATTGTTGACTTCCATAGAAGTTATAAGAAGAGAAAGGAGGAAAAACAAGAAGCTACAAGAATAACTAGAAAATAAGGAAGACACTCAAGAACTAGAACAAATGATCACAAATTTGAAGGTTAAAATAGAAGAAGATAAAATAATTGAAGAAGAACTCAAAGAAAATCTAGAAGAAAGAGACAAGATCATTGGAAATTTGGAAGCAGAGATTGTCACATTAAGAAAGGATCTTCAAAATACAAATATGTAGAAAACTCAAAAGTTTTGGATGACATTATCAGCATTCAAAAGCCTCATCATGACAAGTCTAGACTAGGATACAATTAGACAAAAAAGGGATCAAGCTCCAAAATAACAAAGAAATAAAAATATCCAAAAATTTATGCAGAAACAATCAAAAGGGATAGTAAGACCTACAAGGAAGATTATAGGGACACTCCACCGAGAATATTCATATTTCATAATAAACAATCGACATAAACAAATAGGCACCAAGAAGAAGAAGGATTCATAAGAGTAACTCCTTTCAGAAGATCTTCAACTCCCAGGTATCAAACTATATTTTTTGGTTTATGTTATGCATGAAATAATTTTGGACATAAAGTTGTGAATTGAAGAGATAAGAGCAGAAACATAAAAAACTTTGAAATTCATACAGTAAATGGTTATCCAAGAAGGCCTAGTGAAACACAGAGAAGAAGTTACAACAGGTTTGAATCATTGAGCACTGAAGTGGAATGCTACAAGTGTAACAACTTTAGACACATGGCCAAATATTGTAGAATGAGAGTCCCTCCTAGATAACCACAACATAACAACAACGGTCATAGAAAGGAACCTCAGAAGATGACATGGATAAGAAAGAAGAATCAATATAGCAATGAAGAATGCACACTCTCTCTATAAGCTAAGCAGAAGAAACATGGTTGGTATGTTGAAAGTGGTTGTTCAAAACACATTACAAGTGATAAATACATGTTTCTTACATTAATAAAGGAAAGAGATGGACCAGTCTCCTTCGGAAATGATGATTCAGCTAAAATCATTGGAAAAAGCATACTCAGAATTGAAAAACAACAATACCAAGGAAGAAAATGTTCTACTAGTAGAAGATATGCAATATAATATTCTAAGTGTAAGTCACATGTGTGACCAAGGTCATAAAATTACTTTCGATTCACAGAAGTGCAAGATAAGGAAAGAAGGTTCAGGAAAATTGATTGCAATAGCTGCAAGAACTTCAAGCAACATATATGTACTAAGTGAAATTGGAAATGGAAAGTGTTGTCTAGGAAAGGAATATGAAGGATAACTATGGCACAGAAGAATGGGTCGCATACACTTTGAAAACCTTGTCAAAGTCAGCAGAAAAGAAGTTGCTAGAGAAATTCCCCAGATCACGAAATCGGCCAACACTTTATGCAAACATTGTCAACAAGGAAAGAAAACAAAGACCAAGTTCAAATCAAAGGAATACTCAACGAAAAGACCACTGGAAATTGTACATACTGATCTAGTTAGACCAAATACAACAAAGGGTTTAAAATGTGAGAAATACTTTATGACTGACTGCAGTTTGCTTTCTTAGGAATAAGTCATAACTTTTTGAAAACTTCAAGGTATACAAGGAAATGGTTGAAAATGAAATGGATTCAAAAATCAAATGTTTGAGATCTGATAATGGAGGAGAGTTCACTTCAAAGGAATTTATGGACTACTACAACATACATGGAATAAAAATGCAATTCTTCGTTGCTAGGACGCCTCAACAGAATGAAGTTGTTTAAAGAAAGAACATGACAGTACCGGAAATGGCTCGAACAATGCTAATGGATTCCAAATTGAGAGATATTTTTTGGACACATGTAGTGCATACAATAGTTCACATTCAAAACAGAGTAATGCTCAGAGACAACACTGACACAACTCCCTACGAGCTATGGAAATGAAGACCAACAAATGTGAATCACTTAAGAGTATTTGGAAGCAAATTCCACATCAAAAGAGAAGATGGCAGAATGAAAAAGTTTGATGCTCGTGTGGACAACGGGGTACTTTTTGGTTTCTCAAGTACAATAAAAGCATACAAGTGTTACAATTTGAGGTTGACTAAATTTGTGGAAAACATCAATGTAAAAATTGATGAAATAGGTGGACGAGAATTAAAGGTATAAGAAAATGAATCAATGGAACACATTTACAAAGAAGAAGCAGAAGATGAAGAACAAGCAGAAGGGGAAGATGAAGATGATAGACAAAAGTAGAAGAGCAAGTTCAAAAATTTCTCAAAAGACACCTAGCAAACGAGTACATAAGCATCATCCTTCAGATAAGATTATCGAAAACAAAGATGCAGGAGTTGAGACTAGAAGAAGAATCTGTTCACCAGAACAAATGCACCTAACACTCTCATCTACAATTAAACCAAACAGTTTTGAAGAGGCCAACAAGGATGAATTCTTGAATAATGCCATGAATGAAGAATTGGATCAAATAGAGAAGAATGACACTTGGGAATTGGTTCCAAGACCAAAGAATAAGAAAGTGATTGGCACAAAGTGGGTATTCAGAAATAAATTGAATGAAGGTGGACAAGTTACAAGGAACAAATCTAGATTGGTATGTAAAGAATACACACAGGTTGAAGGAATCGACTTTGAAGAGAAATTTTACCCAGTGGCTAGAATGGAAGAAATCTGATTGCTTTTAGCTTATGCATACTCCAAGAATATTAAAGTGTATCAGCTGGACGTGAAATCAAATTTTCTAAATGGGGAACTTGAATAATAAGTCTACATCGAACAACTAGAAGGATTTCAATTGTCAGAGAACGCAAATTATGTGTGTAAATTGAAGAAGTCCTTATATGGTCTAAAATAGACTCCTAGAGCATGGTACTCTAGACTGGATAAATATCTACAGCAGGAAGGGTTCAGAAAAGAAAGTGTAGACAAAAATCTCTACATCAAGGTAACTCAAGATAGTATTTTATTAATTGAAGTTTATATTTATGATATTATTTTTGGAATTACTGATGACAGGTTAAGCCAAAAATTTGCAAAGGATATGCATAATGAATTTGAAATGTCATTACTTGGATAACTATCCTCCTTTATGGGTCTTTAGATACGTCAAAGCAACCAAGGAATTTTTATTTCTCAAACTAAGTATATCAGAGAAGTTCTAAAGAGGTTCAGAATGGAAGATTGCAAACCAATTATCACTCCTATGCAAACCAGTTGCAAGTTGAGGAAAGATGATGATTCAAACTATACATACTAGAGACAATACATGCCAATGATTGATAGCTTACTATATGTGACAACATCTAGACCAGGTGTAATGCGGGCAGTTGGACAGGTGGCATGATTTCAAGCTGCACCAAAGGAATCACATGTATTAGCAGTGAAGAGGATTTCCAGATATCTCAAAGGAACATAAGAGTTTGGATTATGGTATCCAAAAGAAAAGGATCTATCACTTATTTCCTACATAGATGCAGATTGGGTAGGTTGCATTGATGACTGAAGAAGCACCAGTGGAGGAACGTTCTACTTGGGTGAGTGTATGGTATCATGGATAAGCAAGAAACAATCATTGATATCCTTATCTACAGTCAAAGCAGAGTATATTGCAACAGAAACATGTTGTACACAGGTTCTATGGATGAAACAAACTCTGACAGATATATAGGTTGAGTATGATGAGCCCATTCCAATCTATTGTGATAATACAAGTTCCATCAGTATCTCAAAGAACCCAATGATGCACTCCAAGACAAATCACATTCCAATCAAGTATCACTCTCTATGAGAACAGGTTGTAGAGCATAACATCAGAGTTGAGTATGTGGGCACAAAAGAACAAGTAGCAGACATCTTTACAAAATTGTTTCCACGGGAAGCCTTTGAGTATCTTCGCTAGAGACTTGGAGTAATTTCTACTCCAAAATGAATGTTTTTGAATGCTTATCTTATATGTCTTATATTTACATGAGGAAGCACCATAAAGAGGCCATTTCATCTTGGGAGATCAGTTTCGGGAAGATTTTAGTTAGGGGGAGTATCGCCAAGGACAATTCAGTTAGGGGGAGCAGCCCCAGATGAAAATATACCTTTGCCATTGATGACAAGGGGGGAGAGATTTATCATATGCAGAGAACAAAGGCATGGTTCCAGGGGGAGCGATGGTCATAAAGGGAGCATGAGTGTCATGACTTCAGTATTTCTTTAGAGTGTTGCCATAAATTCCAAAGGGGGATATTGTTGATTAATTGGGTCGGTTTGCATTGATGTCAACCCTTCAAGAAAGTCTGGTAGTGAATTCTGGTAGTACAATGGTTTGGGTAATGGACCCAAGTTTGTTTGATGGATAATGGTATGAGTTTTCATATATTGCAGGTAAGACTATTCTATATGGATAATACATGTCATGCCATTTTCGGTGGTATGTGGAACATCACAATCCTCATGGTTGTATATTTATGGCCATGTGAAGTTGGAGAACCCTCATGAGTCATCTAGAAGCCCCAAAAGGTCAAAGTAGTCAAAGTGGTTGCAAAGAAGAAATTATTTAAATAATAAAGTGAAGTGATGAGTGTACTATAAGTCAAAGTGGATACAAAAGAAATTATTTAAATAATAAAGTTAATGGAGAAATTACTAAGTGGAAAAGTGGTTATAAGTGGGTTAGCCCTAAAATAAGGAAAGTGGGTTAAGATGGTTAGAAGGTAACCCCTTGAGGAAGCTACATGAAAGTATAAATAAGAGGCAAGGGTCTCTCATTTTTAATCACACTTGAGCATATTGAATATATAAAAGTGACTTAGGTAACCAAAAGATATCTAAGTCGAATTTAAAATGGAAGGTCAAGTAAAGAAGGCCAAAATTCAAGGGAGGATAAATTCGTTTGATGATGCTTTCTAAGGTATATTATTTACAGGTCATCTCACCATTTTCACAATAACGTTTTTTATAGAATTATTTAGACTGGGAAATTGAGAGACCATTGAGGAAACATATCCAAGTAGTTGTGATAAAAATTTCATCTTGTGGGTCATTGTATTTTTGGAGTTACACTCCATGGAAAATATGGTTTGTGGCTAGTCCTTAAACTAGTCTAAAACAAGTGTTTCGGGTAACAACATCATAACTTCTTCATAACAGATATAAATTAGGTAAGACCAAATGTATTGGTTAGAGTACAGTCTGTAGTATTGTTTTTTTCATTTTCATATCCATAAAACAAATATTTTGTGCGGGTAACGCTCTATAATTTATCTCTCTAGAATAAGCTAGAATTCAACAAGGCATGCCATTTTTGCTATAACTCATTTTTTGAGAGATTCCAAGCAGTGACACCTGTAGGAATCGAATAATAGAAACTGAATAACATTCTGTACTATTTTGAGATCTTTATTCATTACATGTACATAGTTATGATTATTTCAAGTTAGGGTTGTTGACTAATCCAAAATTAGTCATGTGAGACTAAAGTAAAGTTTGATGAAAATGATATTATCTTGTTGCTAAAGTTAAGTAAGGTTTGTAGGTATGTGATCATATACACCAGGTCTATTACAGAGTTTCAAATCAGATTTGGATGATGAAATTGATGAGGGATTTTGGTTGAGGTACATGTTGGGTACATGGTTGAGACAAGTAATTGATGAGTTGACACATACATGAGGTGTATAGTTGATGATGTTGGTACATCTTGATAAGCGATAGTTTATGTGTATTTGATGCATGATTGGTGCATATTTGGTGCATGGTTGATATGCTCGTTGATCGTATAGGTTGAGATACAGGTTGGTGCATGGTTGATGCACTTGTTTATGGTACATGTTGATTATAGGTTGTTTGGATAGGTTATTGTGATAGGTTATTTGTATAAGTTTGGTGTATGGTTGATGCATTTGTTTATGGTACAGGTTGAGGTATAGGTTGATGTATGGAACATCTTGGCACATGTTATTGGTACATGTTGTTACAGGTTGATTACAGATTGATTGGTATAGGTTTACAAAAATATATCTCACAGTGATAGTGTGACAATGGTTCCATAATTCTATTTCTACAATATGGCGGTTGGACATGGAAAGAACATGTGGTTGTATACACCTTACTGTTGTATCCGGAGAACATAGAGGGTTGTAGCCTCCTTCTGTTTGTAGCCATAGAATTGGGGAGTTGGAGCTTCCCTTGGGTTGTATCCTGAGAAACTAGGGGGTTGTAGCTAGACAATTGGGGAGTTGGAGCTTCCTTCAGGTTATAGCCTGAGAAATTAGGGGGTTGGAGTCTCCTTCCCATTGCAGTTGGAAACCGAAGGAAGTTGGTGCTTCCAATGAATGTAATTCTTAAAGACATATAAGAAAAAACATTTTGTGGTTTTATCTCGCTTTGGGTTTCCACGTAAAAACATTGGTGTACTGTGTATGTGTATGATTGTTCATTTGTTCATTGTTTATTTACTCTGCAACTATTGGATGATAATACTACATTGATATAACACTTGCATTTTGTGGTTAAAAAGGATTATTGTTCTATTACTGATTCACCCCCCCTCTCAGTAATCCAACAGATTATATTACCAGATTGTACAAGTTTGAAAACTTTGGGTCATCATCTTTTCCATCAATTTTTGTTTCTCATAGAGATGACTTGAGAAAACTCTGGCATGAGAGGTTTGGTCATCTAAAATATCACTCATTGCAACAACTATGTAATTGAAATATGGTGATTGGTCTTCATATTGTTTCATGCAGAGATGGTGTTTATGTTGGTTGTGTTCTTAGAAAACATCATTGGGATAATTTTGACAAACATGCCTCTTGGAACACCTTGGGCCCTTTGCAGTTTGTTCATAATGAATTGCGTGGTCCACTTTCTTCTCCTTCTTTTTCTGGGTGCAAGTATTTCTTAACTTTCATTGATGACTTTTCCAGACGTACTTAGGTTTAATTCTTAAAACTTAAGAAAAACGTTTTTGACAAGTTTATGGCCTACAAGGCCCTTGTAGAAAAGAAATATGGACATCAAATTCAAAGGTTAAGAACATATAGTGGAGGTGAATATGTGAACAATAATTTTGCAAGTTACTGCACTACACAGGGCATCAAAATGCAACACACTATTCCATATACACCACAACAAAATGGTGTTGTTGAGATAAACAACCACACATTAAAAGAAATGGATAATTCTATGATCCAATCTAAGGGATTAAGTCTAAAGTATTGGGAGGAAGGCATAAACTGTGAAAATTACATAGTAAATCACACTCCCAAAAAGGCTCTTAAAGATATAACACTAGAAGAAGATGTTATAACCCTAAATTGCACTAGACATGCTTACCTAGAATCAAGCCATCTCATTTGCCTTCTTTGCTAAGCCACTATTGAATGGCTTCTTAAAAAACACCCTTTTTGAAGGCATACACGCCCTGCTCCACTATTTCATGCTTGTGTATGCTAGTTGACCCACTACGGCCCGTGTATACCTATAAAGCACGAAAAATAGAAAGTTCCAGATGGAACACACAGTTTTGGGTAAGTTAACTAAATCATTTGACCACCCATAGTCAGTCGCTCGACCAAATACCTAGACCTTTCTAGCCTATAAAAGAAGGGTTAGGGATCCCATTTGGAAGGAGGAAAATCATAGAAAAGAAACTATACCCAATTTAGTATTCCCATTGCGCCAACCTTTTGCAACTATTGTGTGAAGAGAATCATATAGAAAAGCAGTTGGAGCACAGTTGAAGAGGATCCCAGGACCATATTCGAGGAGTAGTGGCCGATCTCACTATTGTAAGGTTACTCTTGTGAGATTAATAAAAGAAGTACTTTTCCTGTCCCGCCATATGATATTGTCAATATTTAAATTTGATTATATTTTGATAGAATCTCTAACCCATTGGTTTATAGATTATATGAATGTGGAGTTTTTTGTTTGTCTTTTATGAATGCAGGTCAGCATTGGGAGGAGAGTTGCAGTGAAGGAGCGACCATGCATTAAAGGGATCGACATCAAATAGGAAAACTAAGGTACAGTAACTTGATATTTTTAACCTTGTATTTGCATATGAATAATGGGGTTTATGATTGGGATGTCTGTAATAAGTAGGAGACTTTAGGTCATTTATGCATGCATGATAAAACCCTTAATGATAGTCCGTAGGAGGTATTTACCACCCACAATGGAATTGGCGACTGTACTGGAGATCTCTAGGGTTTTGGGGGATACTTGTTGGGTATTGTCAATTGGTTTTACTACCTTTTTTTTTAGTTTCTGCAAAAGTCTGAGCTAGTAGGGATTCTGGTCTTCCATACCAGTACTCCCTGCTTCCTTCACTTGACTGTTTTTTCTTTTTTCGGGAAGCCACAGAGGCATACGTGGCCTGTAGAAGGTCTGCCTACATATACATGCGCCCTGACTTCATACATCCCGCATACATATGCTTGCTGCTGAAAGATCAATCGTGTGTTTGAGTCAAGATTTTTTTCTTTTCAAAAAAAGGCAATCATTCTCTCCCCTGTTAGAAGTGATCCTTCTCAGGGGTTTTTTGGATCTAGTTCTGGTTTCTGTGATTGTAGTTTGTAGCCTAGGTATAACCTCAGATTAGCTTTGTGTTCTCAAATTTCCTTGCATATTTATCTGTTAGAGTGACTTTCTATACTTTTTAGGGTTTCTGGTTTTCAATACCAGTACTCCCTGCTTGAGCTTAGCTACTTATCTTGCTTATTTTGAGGAGAAACAGGGGCACACACATCCTATAGTAGTCCTACATGTGTGCATATGCGTCCTATCTTTGGGAAACCCATGTGCATATGCGTTTGTCTAGAAAATTTTGAGGAGGCAGTCATCCTCTTCCCTGCCAATTTTTTACTTCCCAGGTTTTTCTTGTGTCTTTTTGGTCTCTGTCATAGTAGTTTCGGTCTAGGTTGTGTGCCAACATAGCTTGCTTTTGCATTTGAAAATTTTCTTCCTTTGCTAGGTTTTTTTATGAGATAGTGAGTCAGTCTGATCTGCCTTTTTGGTTGTCAGTAACTCCCCACGGTCTGTGGTTGGCCAAAAGTCCTTTTTGGCCTTGTCTTGTTTTTATTTTTTTACCTTTTTTATTCAGAAAAGAAGAAGACATACAGTTTTAAATTTTCTTGTTTTTGAAGCATAATACAAAAAAAAAACACAAAATCTCATTTTACTTCTTGGTTTGGTTAAATAGTTGGTTGTTTGCATTAATCAATAGGAAAAAGATTTTTTTCATAAGTTCTTGGATGATTGACTTAGGAAAATAAGTAGCTCGTAGTCGAGTGAAAGATTGTTTTGATTTTTTCAGTTAAAATATCTTAGAAAGAAAAAGTTTGAAAAGTTGGTTAAAAAATTTAAAAGAGCAAATCTGAATTTGTCAAGAAGAAGTTATTTTGTTTGCAACTTTCTGTTTATCTTCTCTTTGTCTGTCGAAACATCACTAGTTTCACTTTCATAACCTTTGACTTAATACAAGCCCAAAAAATTAACGATTAATTAAAATCAACTAGACTTTATGTTTTGTAGGGTCCATCAACTAGTCTAGGCTAGAGCCTTGATTTAGGATTGGAGAGGAAACTCTTCAAGGCTGAAAAACAAACATAAGATTCTGTGCTAGGGAGTGTCAAAAGTCCAGTATCATAAAATTTATCTGAGACCCCCCTCTAACACAGGGTCTAAACACGAGGTCGCGTAAGAAAAGGTAGCAGAGATAACCTCTCCAAATACGAACCAAGCGTAGTGAGGAACACATATAGAGGGCTTGTCTTTGGATTTCGTTGATTGCATTTTCCATGGAGCTTCGTGGGTCTCGAATCTGTTCGAGGTCATCAGTTGTCTTCTGGAACACTTTATTTTGATACCCTTGATAGGGTTCAGGCTTGATACCCTGCTCATTGCGGTCCACTCGACTATCAACTGTACCCTCTTGGTGACTGTTTGCGCGCTGGAAACCTAGTTGCCTATCTTTCTAGTGACTTACAAAGGTGACTACAGGGGTATACCATAGTACATATGACAGACATCGATCCATTCTTTGCAGAGTATACCCGGAGGGTGCTTCCATATTTGAGTTGTACTTGCACCGGTAAGTTTCTCTAGTGTTGGTTGTTGTAACTGTTCTTCCAACTAGTTAGTGACTGCTTGTTTTATCTTATAGGTACTTTTTCTAGTGCGTGCTGGTTTTCAAACGATTATAGATTTCCCTAGTGTGTCTTTGATCTTCTCACACAGTGAGGATCAGGAGTTCTACTGGTCATGAAGGCTTATGGGCCTATCGTCAGTTGACCTTGAACTCCCCCCCCGCCATCACTAAGGAGAAAATTAGACCAACAAGGGTCTTTTGACACAACCGGGTTACATGAAACTGTGCCCAACCCATATTCGAGAGGAGAACTTTCAATTCTGGAGGAACCAATCATTTCTGACCTCGGAGAAGAGGCTCTTGGTCCATATAACCCTCCCATCACTGATATATCGATGCCCATCATTGTACAGGTTCTACTTTACAAGCGTCAGGTAGTGTCACTAACAACAATGGAAGCAAACGCTGCCACTTCTTCAGGGAATACTGATATTTCCTTCACGACTGTCACTATTGGGGGTGTTCCACCTCCTAACCAACCGTCGTCAGTCTGAGCCACCATGGTCTCAACTGCTTATACCTTGGGCAGTGGTTTGATTCTGTCTATGGTGGTGATCACTACTTCGTTTACTCAGAACACGACAGTCTCTCCTTTATCATATGGGATGCCTGGCTTAGGTACGAGTACTGTACTTTCCTCATCCACTCTACAAACTTTGGGTATGGGGGAAGGGAGTTCCAACACTCCTTTGCAAGGATCTATTGGGGGCACTTCTGCTCCCTTTATCGCTTTCCCTTACGGTGGGGGTCATATACCCCCTTCGTCCCCCTCGCTTGGTGGTGTTCCTCAACACTTCGCCAGGCCTAACATAAACTTGTTTGGAGAAGGTAGTCAAGCACTCCCTCCTTATAATATGTTGGTTGGTTTGACACCTTTATCTTTGTTCGACATGTTTGGTAACAACTCTTTTTCGTCAGCTGTCGTTTTGGCCAGGGGAAACCTCGGTTATGGACAACCACATCCCGTACAGGGTATTATTCCTGCACAGGGGGCACACTTAGGAATTCCTTCCTCACAAGGATATTGGAATCCATGGCAAGGACCAGTCCCCTTGTCAGGGATGCTGATCGAGGGAAACCCCTTCCATACCTAGTGGAACCCTGGGAAAGGCCCAACGCCTATGCCCGTCGGATAGACATGGGGAAACCCATCCCAAAATCCTTGGAATGTGACGCAAGATCAACACTTTACGTCTTATTATGGGAACCAACCGATGATGTCTCAATAAGTGCCCAATCTGTATGCTGGTCACGGTCATGATTATTACCAAAGCCCTGGTTAGTAACCTAACTTTTCTTGGAAACCAGGTGTCAGTCAAACCCTAGGCTCCTTTTTCCCTAGCTACAATCCACAACCCAAAATACCATTTTTGGCAACCCTACACTTACCAGATTTGACAAGGCTCTTAAATGACCCCATATGTCATGATCTGAGTTGGCCTCCTATGCCAACCAAGTTTCCTTCAGACATTCCAAATTTCGAGGACAAGCCTAACAAAGATCTTGGTGATCATGTGACTACCTTCCACTTATGGTGATTGTCCAACTCATTAAGAGATGACTTTGTTCAGCTTCGATTGTTTCAACACACTCTCATAGGGAGTGATGAGAAATGGTACATTGAACTTAAACAATCACGATACTCTTCCTTCGGTGAATTGCTAATGGCTTTCTTGAACCATTTCCAATTACCTGTGAGATACGACGCCGACACTAAATTGCTGGCCAATTTCGAGTATACAAAAGCAGACCATATCTCTGATCATATCCAATAATGGAGACGTCAGAAGAGTTTTATCAAAGTTCCAGTCCCACCATAATTCCTGCTAGAGTGGTTCCTTAAGTCTTTGGTACCCCAGTTATCTAAAGACGTCGCAACATGCAAAGTGTTTTCCAAGGAAGATGCGATAATGAGAGGGCAACAACTAGAGCTAATTTACTCTTAGTCTAGTTTACTCTATGAGATTTTTCCAGAGGCACCGAGGTCAATCCTTGACAAAACCAGGAAAAGGTCTGGACCACATGCTGATGGAATTATTGGTTCAACACAAACCAAGCCCACTGATCCATTGTCAAATCAATTGCAACAATTGCCGATACAACAGACAGTGGCCAGCCAAACCACTGGATTGGCTGCTCCCACTACCCAAAATTAGGATGTACACAGTGTGCAAAGGAAAAACCTGAAGGACACCCAATAGCCTGACAGAAAGAAGAAACAACGGAAAAAGGGTAAGGGGGATAATAAACCCATCGATAATGCTGGCAGGGGTGACAATGAAAAGAAGAAGTCAAAGTATCTATTGTTCCTAATTTTATACTTTAAAGATTTAAAGTATACCGTCAAGGCATCCAAGATAAATAAAGGGTAAAAAGACTAGTTTAATGGAGAGTGAGATCACAGTTGGTTCCTTAACTATCTCTGCCTAGCTTCTCATTGTTCTTGGATGTTAATATCCCTTTCAATTGTATCCCATGAACGTTCAAGTTCTACCCATGTATTTGATGTTTGTAAGATGGTATTGAATAGGTTTAATGCAATGCTCCTCTGATCTGATAGACCGGGTTCTATATTAGGTTGTCTGGTAACTGGAACAGTCATGAAAGCTGAGGGTTTCTTTCTTATAAATCAAAAAATATTTTCAAGTGTCACAAATTTCTAGTTCGAATTAATAAAAATAGAACTTCCAAATTATAAATCAATAGTATAACAGAAATAAAGGCCACTTTTGGTATCTGAGTCAATTTTAATGAATAAGATGCACATAATGAAGAAAGAAAAGGAAATATATAGTTGTATGACAAAAATGAGACATCAATTTAAGATGAATCTCATTTTAAGTTAATAAAAGAAAGAGGGATGATAACTTTGTAGAAGCATACAATTTCAGAGTCCTAAAACGTTCATAGGTCTTATATCCATTGAAAGGTGATACAGAGGAAAAACTACAAACGATTAGATAATCTGACTGTTCAATCACTATAATAGAAATTACCACATGAAACACTTCAAACGAAAGTATGAAATAAATATAGAATAACAGAGAAAAACATAACTCAGGCTTGACCAGATATGGAATCTTCAATCTATATTGTATTAATTCAGGAAAAATGAAATTTTATCTTTACAATCCCCTCTAGAAAAAATCCCTTTCTTAGTCTTGAAAAATTACATTTATACAAAACCACCAATCTTAAGACGGTTGGTGATTTCCTAATTCCTAGTGACTAACTATTTGTTAAAAAATAGATCCGAAACCATTTGCATGATCTTCTCCATTTTTCCATTTCCTTGGAAGTAAATCTCTTCCAAATAATACTTGTACTTTGTTAATGACTCTCCTTCTTTTGATTCAATACATTTAATGCATCTCTTCAGGAACTGTGTAAAATTTCTGGGGGGTTCTGGAAGGTCTCTTGCCTTGAACAGATAAACCTTTCTGTAAATCTTGGAAAGACGGTCATCAAATCCTTTATCTGCAAACTTTATTGACTACAGTTTTAAGTTAGGCTCAACTAACAACCTGTCTATTAGGATGACATCCATTTTTCTTAGTTGTGAAATTTCCATTTGGATTTCACTCAAATTTTCCCTAAAATTTAATTGATGTCTTACAATATTGAGATGTCCCAAAAGTCCTTTACAATTGCCTTTTCCAATATTTAATGACCCTTTGTCTAAAAGATCAAAAAATTCTTCACAGTCATCTCTGACTTCTTTGACTATTCTTTTGCTTTCAGTTATGTTGGTTTCCCATAGCTTGAGCATGATGCTGCGTCTGATTTGCTCTGTGGCTGATACTTTCATAGTTTTAGATACCTCTTCACCTGTCGAATATATAATTTCCTTTTGGAGAGTAATCCTCACTGCTTTGGCTTATTTTTCCCTCAGGATAATATTATCAAAGGCATTATCTACTTCTTGAAAGTAATTCTGAATAATCTCTATCTTGGAAATCAATTTCTGTTATTCAATTTCTGTTTTTGAATGCACTTCCAGTGACTGGGCTTAGAAAGCTTTTAGATCTATAATCTGATCTTCCATGAATATTAATCTAGCCTGCAACTGTTCTACATGCTCCTTTTGCTGTGTAATTTGTAGCTGACTTGCTTGTATTTCCTGGCTCATTTCGTCCAAACTCGTTTTGAGTAATTGAACCTCTAACCTTTCAGCAACCCTTGTCTACTCCAAGATTTTACTCATTTCTTCTCTAATGTTTTCCTCAGCATTCTTTAACTGCTCTTGTAATTGTGCTATGATTTTACCACTCTTATTTATCCTTGTTCTCATTTTTCCCACGGTAAAAATTTTTGTTGTAGCCATGGCTCCCATGGAACCTGCTATCTCTGTAGTGAAATCTTCTTCCTCCAAATTATGTCCGTCTATCAAGACTTTATGTTTTTTTACCGTATTCCTCTCCTTATTCATTTCCTGTTTTAGGATGGCCTTCCTTTTTCTGCTGAAAAAATAATCAGAAGGAGGAATCTCATCTATGGGAATAGAGGTGAGGTCATCAACAAATAGAGCTCTTATCTGTGGGAATCCAAAAGTGAACTGTAAGGGGGTTAAGGAATCTATGGGACTCCCTAGCTCTGTAGATCCTTTCCATCCTACTGCCTTAGGTGTATTGACATCAACACTTGGTGATGAAGGGGGAGTAGGCTTACCGGACATGGGAGGTCTCCCTGACCTTTTCTATGCTTCGGTCTTTTTGCTTGGTGGAGGCATTTCTGTATCCTATAGGGATTTTTTGGGATTTCCCTTCTTTTGTGCTTCCTGATCGAAACCTGGGGGAACACTTTCTTTCTCTTGGGGGAGGGTTATTTCTTCTCCTTGAAGTACTTGGGGTAGACCACTCCGTATATGCTTCTGAAAGGTCTGAAAGCTGACTTGCAGGTTGGACGACAGTGTTTGTACTCTTTCTAAAACTTCTTTATAAGACTTGGTCCCTTTGAACATGTCGTCCCAAGGGGACTCCTCATGTTCATATGCTTTCATATTGTAGTGTATTAAGTGTTTTTTCACTAATTGATAAGGTTCATTCCTTTTCTACTCAACATTTAATAGTTTAACTTCTTCGAGTGCTTCCGCTTCCACCCTAGAATGTCCCAAATTTTGTAATGAAAATTTCCCAATGTGCACAGGGAAGATTTGCCAGGACTTCTTTTGAGCTGCCTTTAGCTCTATTCCAATACTTCCTTTTACTATTTGGTGTGCTACTTCCCTACACACCAGTCTATCAGGGAGGAATTTTGGAAGCGCGTGAAGGGGGATTGAGAACCCATAAACCCTGATGTAGGAGAATCTTTCTTCAATGAACCAGTATTCTATTGGCTTGAGGTTATTTGAAACTGCTTCAGAAATGCGAGGAGGGTCATAGCCGAATTTGTTTTTATGAATTGGTATTACCACGAAATGACAAATTTCGTAAAACAATTTTTTTGCATTTTCTTCCCACAACTCAGAGTGATATTCGTGAATGGGTTGAGGGCAAGTTATGTTCCAACTCCAATTCATCAGGGGGAATGGAGTCATAAAAAAAATTGCATCCATGATGTATGCTGACATGTAAAAGGCCACTGGTTGACCTCGGGCTCTTGCAGCTCTGTAATCCGAAACATCTTTGGCTATATTATCAGATAAAATATTGTCCCAGTTGAAAATATATCCTTCTGATGCTTCTTCTAAAAAGGGCACCCATTCTGCGGGGAAATGACATGGATTCTTTTTTCCAAAGAGTCTGGATAGCATCATGGCTACATAAACCATGTACTCATTCAAAGAGGTTGTGGCATAAATTTCATGGGTATTGGCCCTAAATTTTGATGGACATCTCCACCAACCTTTGATTAAATCAGGGTAAGTTTGGTCTGCCTCAGTGCATTCCTTTCTTTGAAATTCATCTATAAATTCGGCATTGTAAATGAGTTTAGGATTGGGTGAGAGTTTGTACATAACCTGGATATGTTTAGGTCTGAATGAGCCGATAATGGCCCCTTGATCATTTAAAATGCTTCTCGTTGGAATATCAACCTTGTCCAAAGCCCAACTGATCATGTTGTTGTATGCCATGAGCCATGGGCGTGTTGCAATTTTGTGAGGTTATGATTCTGCTATGTCCCGAAGGTGATTCTCAGAGTCGTTAGGGGAATTTTTTATCTCGCAGTCCATATTTTCATAAATTTGTCTCCATGATTTAATTGAGTCGATAGCATGTGGTGTGGTGTCGGATATGACATCTCCCTCTGGGATGGAAATCTCAACTATATCTTCACTCTTCTTGGGTCCCTTCTTTGGTTCCATGACCTTTGTTATGGAACGAAAACCTGTCATAGAAGAGAGGTGTGAAAGCTCGGCTAGATGTGATTTACTTCTAATAGAAAAAGTGAGAATAAGTTTCAAAACATAGACCTCTAATTTTCTTTTAACTCATTTTATGGTGAAAGTACTGACGCAGCTGCCAAGAATTTAATACCTTTAATGTAGAAAATATTTCTGAGATACGCATTTGTGTCACAGAAATCATGATCTATCTGTTATTAATATGGCAATTCTAAAATCAAAATTCAAAAGATCTTGTTTGACAGAGAATGAAAAAGAAAGTACCTAAGAAGTTTTATTACCATTAAATGTATTTTTAAAATGAAGTTAGTTCTCTTTAAACATTGGTATTGAGTCGGGACTTCGCATTTCATGGATCGCGGTTACATGAGGTATGTCACCACTAAACCCCGAATCCTGAAATTGTGATGGGATTAGTTTTAGGCCTTAACTTCGGTATTCAGTCGGGACTTCACATTTCGGGGTTTCGGGGATCACGGTTACATGAGGTATGTCTCCACTAAACCCCGAATCCCAAAATCGCGATGGGATTAGTTTTAGGCCTTAACTTCGGTATTGAGTCAGGACTTCACGTTTCGGGGTTTCAGGGATCGCGCTTACATGAGGTATCTCACCACTAAACCCCGAATCTCGAAATCATGATGGGATTTTCTTTTAATTAATTAGGATTAAGACTGACTTCCACTTCTTTCAGGAAATTGAGAATCGGAATTTCGTGATTCCAAATGTATTGAAAACATATTGTTCTGAGTAAACCCTGAATCCTGAAAGGTTAAAATATGGTTAATTAACTCCTTTAGGGTTTTAATTTACCACGATTTAAAGCACTTTACAGAACGTGCGTCTAGACTTTAATAACACTTGATATTTCTGTTTTTTATTATAACAAAGAAATGAAATCATTTCGGGACTTCGGTACTGGTCTTTTGGACTGATATATACGATTATACCTTATGAAAAGCCAAATCTCGAAAGAGAAAAGTTTTAATTTTAGAGGTAAAAATTTTAAAACCTAGTTTCAATAGAGGCTCCAATTGGGGATCTCGTCTCCTTGTGGGACGAGGAGAACAAGCGAACTTAGTGCCTTTTATTGGGTAAATGGGGTCAGTTATTTCGGACTGTGATACATAGTTGCGAAAACCCTACTATGAGGATAAAGATTCCAACCTTAACTTCGAAAAAATTTCAAAACTAAAGTGTTCGACAATCTCAAAATAGGAACACATAGATTTCCCTTTCTAAAACCGACCTCAGACTTGTGCAAGATAATCAAAACAAGATTATCCTTTCTACTAGTTTTTATTTGATCGTATTCGCATCGAGAGACTCTTAGAGTGTAATCTGGAATTCCATAATCTTAGAGTGTAATCTGGCTAAAAGAAGAAAAATACCAGAGCATCTTGCAATTTGTGTATAACAACCTTGTCCGTTATGGAGACATTGCTTCACTGCCAGCGGGCCTGTTCAGTAACCCGGTGAAGTTATCAGATTTTCCACATTGAATTTCCTTTAACCACTTCATTAATTTTAGCATTTAAATGTTGAGATGAGGGCAATCATATAATGAGTTTCCTTTCATCATCTCTTTATATTAGATGGGGGCAATCGATAACGAATTTCCTTTCACCATCTCTTTATATACATATTTGTTATGAAGTGGGGGAAATAAATAAGTATGTAACATACTCAGGGAAAATATACTGCTAAATTTTTTATTTTTTTTGCAAAGATCTATCAAGTTATTTAAAAAGCTCTGGATTGATCTACTTTTGGCCCTCAGACACTCTAACTTTATGGAGAATCTCAGGGAAAACTTATTAACATTTTATTTTTATTTTATTTATTATTTATTTTTTTAGGGACTTCACTTGAGCGAAAACGATCTTTTTATTTCTGGTAGAAAGACTAAAAAGGTTAAGGTTAGCCCAGACATCCTTCCGGTTCAACCAAGGTTTAGGAAAAACATAGGATTTTACCTATCTTTGCTTCGAAAGTTAGTTTGAACATTTCTGAAATTAAGATGATACTTAAAGGGAGAAAAACAAGGTGGGGTGAAGAGAAAACTTGATAGTGATTGAAGTGGAAAGGTGAGAGAACCTCGAAAACTTAGGAGTGCTAACGAGTATTA
>SNQJ01S0003391.1:61227-80057 GCA_010110895.2 Picea sitchensis | reverse complement strand
TCTACCGAAAGCAATGTAACTATAAAGAAAACGTGAAAACAATCCAATATATATCATGAAAGTTTGAAAACATATTACTGCATGTAGTGTTTAAGATATCACCCATTTACAGGGGTGCTTAGAATATCTCCATTTAGATTTTCTAATGAAAAAACATTTTCTCCTTTTGAGGTCGAGATTCTATAAGGGTCGGACCAGATCGAATCGAATTTGTCGTGTTTGCCAGCGTCTTCTCTTCCAGCTTCCCATTTTAGTACCATATCTCCAGGGAGGAAATATCTATCCTTAGCCTTTTGATCGAATAAAGCCTTCAACTTAGTCTGATATCTCTACAACTTTTCATTTACTTCTGCTCTATTTTGTTGAACTTCGACTAGCTGGTTTTCTCTTCTGGTAATGTCGTTAGGTTCTTCGTTTGAATATTTCCAAATTTTCATTACTGGCAGAGCAAGATTGATTGGTAAGATAACATCAGTGCCATACATCATCTGTAAAGGGGACATTCTGATTTCCCTTTTGGTACTTATCCTCTTGGCCCATAGAGCGTATTTCAAATGGATATGCCACGTCTTCTTGTTTTCAGTCAATATTTTTTTAATCACAGTTGTGAGACTTTTGTTAGATGACTCACCTAAGCCATTTCCCTACGGATAATAAGTTGTGGAGTGTCCTAATATGATGCTGAATGTTTGGCAAAATCTTATCATAGCCATCGATTTGAATGCTTCTACGTTGTCGGTGACTATTTTTTGGGGACAACCAAATCTAGATAAAATGTTTTCTTCCAAAAAGTTGATTACAACTGCCTCAGTTGCATTTCTCGTGGGAATAGCTTCCACCCACTTAGTAAAATAGTCCATTGCGGTTAGAATCCACCTGCGTTGAGCACTAGAATGTGGGTGAATCTCTCCGATGAAATCAAGACCCCACTGCTGAAAAGGGGCTTCGGTTTTAACTCGAATTAGAGGCAAAGCTAGGACTTTCTGTTTACCTGTAAACAAATGACAGGGAATACAAGTTTGGACTTTAGTATTTACGTTTGTGAAAAGTTTGGGCTAGTAATATCTAACTCTTAAGATTTTATAAGTTGTGGCTCGCCAAGCATGGTGTCCTCCACACACTCCCTCATGGAACTCATCTATAACCTTTTCAGTTTCTGTCTCGACTAAGAATCTCAGCAAGAAACCCAGGGGGTCCTTCCAAAATAATTTTTCGTCTATAATACAATATTTTATAGCATGCAGCTTCAATGTCCCGGCTTTAGATGGGGTTAATTCACTGGGACATTGAAGAGTCAATAGATAAGAAACAATATCATGATACCAGACTGAAGAGGAAATCATGTCTTCAATCTCAACCGTAGGTGTAGCAAAATCGAGTTCATTTATCTCTAGAGAACTCTCGTCTTCTTGTAGTTGATTTATTCCAAGTGCCTGCAAGTTGGATTCGGAAAACAATTTAGCCATACCTTGGCCTTTAATGAGTTTTGTTGGTTTGACTTCAAGATCAAACTCCTAAATCTTAGCTAGCCATCTGCCTCTTCTCCCATCACTATCTGGCTGAACCAGTATGTCTTTGACAGAGCTTGTAGGAACATAGGCTATGATCTTCGAATGTAATACGCACGTTCTGAAAGCCTTGAGAGCCTTTACCATTGTGTAAGCTTGTTTTTCTAGTATATTATATTTCAACTCAATGTCTCTCATACCTTTACTGAAAAAAGAAATGGGTTGTTCAAAACCTTCTTCATTTTTTTTGTAACAATACAGTTGCGATAGTGTGTTCGGAAGCGAAGGAAAAATTCATAAATTCTTTTGTGTAATCAGGACTTTCTAAGAATGGCGCTTCACTGATAAATTTTTTGATTCGTTGAAAAGATGCTTTGGCTTCACTTGTCCACTTCATCTCACTATTCGTTTTCAACATATCTGTGACCAACTTCACAATTTCAGTGAAGTTAGGGATAAATCTTCTCAAGAAATTTGTTTTTCCTAGGAAGGATTGGATTTCTTTTACATTTCTAGGGATATTTATAGTATCTATTGCCTCAATTCTTTTAGGATCGATTTTGATTCCATATTTTAACACTACATGACCCAATATCTTACCTTCTTGCATAGAAAAATGAGATTTTTTGGGATTGAGGGACAAACCAAATTTATGACATTTCTCGAAAGTTTGCTTCAGGTGTACTAGATGTTCTGCATCAGAATTTGAAAAAACGGTCAGATCATCAAATAGGTAATAATGAATTTATCTTTCTCACCCATGAAGGCAATGTCCATGGCTCACTGGAAGGTTTCCATTGCATTCATCAAGCCGAAAGGCATTTTATCATACATGAAGGTACCCCAAGGGGTAGTGAAAGTCATTTTTTCCTTATCATCATGGCGTACTGTGATATGATTGTAACCTGAAAAACCATCAATCATTGCATTCTATTAGCTCCAACTACTCTCTCTAAAACGTGGTCCATCTTAGGCAATGGATAATTATCTTTGAGTGATGATCGGTTTAGGTTTCTTCAACACACAGTCTGATTTTTCCATTTTTCTTTCTTACTGGGATTAAATTAGCCACCCACTCGGAATATCTTAGTGGGACGATGATTTTGGTGTCCAAGAGTTTTTTGACTTCCTTTTCAATTACTGGTAGAAGGATAGGGTTTATCTGTCTGAGCTTTTGTTTAAAAGGCTTGACACCCGGTTTCAAAGGAATTTTATGTTCGATTATAGAAGTATCATAAGTTCTCAAATTTTCGTAAGACCAAGCGAAAACGTCTTTATATTTTCTAAGAAACTCAACATATTTACTTTTGGTTTCTGGGGACAGTTTCACCAACTGAGGGTTTTGTTTGGTACCTATGTCACAGTCCTCAACCTCTTCACGTTGAGTATGTAAAGTGGATCTTAATGGGATATCGTCTTGATTAAATAACCTTTCCAAGGGAATCAGGCCCTTGGGGATCTGGTTATTTTTTAGAACAAGCATTCGATGATTAGTGATTTTATCGTGAAATTCCTGGGGGTCTTCCCCTTCCTGCATGATCCAAAAAGGATCATTTTGGTTTTCTTGGTCAGCATGAGTTTCGACAAACTCGTCTATCGATTCTAAAAATTTACGCAGTTGTTCATCATCTTCAAAAACTTGCCAGTGTTGTATGTTATTGGGTATGGAAGGTCGGTGTCCCATTTGTATATGATATTTTAGTTTGAAAGCAGTGGGAGGTGTGAAGGTTGAGACTGCTTTGGCTAACGCATCGGTCTGTTGGTTTTCAGTTCTTGGAATGTAGTGGACTTTGACAGAGGAGAAGAAATTTTCGATTAGATCCCAGATGCAATTCCTATAAGACCTCAGCCTAGGATGTTTGGCCTGGTACTGTCGGTTTACCTTTTTTACAATTAGCTCAGCATCGCCAAAGATTTCAAGGTTTTTTATTTTCATTCTCCTAGCGGCTTCCAACCCTAATACTAAGGCTTCATACTCGCATACGTTATTAGTGTGTTCCACATTCCATTGGAGTATATAGGAAAAAGGGATTACAAATTGATTATCAGGGGCCAGAAGGAGTGCCCCTGCTTCAGCTCTAAGGTAAGATGAAGCACCATAAAAAAACATCTTCCACACACCAGTGCTATATACATTTTGTTTATTTATTTATTTTTTCTGTTTTTTCTTCTGTACAACTTTCATCTATACCTAAAACAATGTCATCGTCAATGGATAAGATACAATTACCTAGATACTGATCAACAATATATACATGGTGATTATTCGGGTTGCGCGGATCACTTACCATGAACGCTAACCTGGTCTCTCTGTACAGGCGTGTGAACTATCCTCCAAAAACTGGGATCATAGCATATGTCATGTCAAGCTAGAGGGACCCCCCAAGCTTGGAACCCCAGGATCTAGATAACAACATACCATATTTCGGAGGGATATCAGTGACCACTATGTCCATGAGAATGCTTTTCGTAGGTATTTAAGCCAGATTTTCCACCAAGTCTTTAATCATGCCTATACATTTAACTTTTCTAGAATCGAAAGAATATAAATCTCCATAAGGCCTAGTAATTTCAAGACCCAATTTATCCATAATGGATTTAGGCATTACATTGTGGGATGCTCCAGAATCAAGCATACAGTTATGGATTAGTTGGTCGAACAAGGTTAACATGATATAGAAGGGAGCAACAGTGTCTTTGGCGCCTTCGAAATGAGGGCCAAAAACTATGTTCGGCTTGTCGTCTTCTAAGTTAATGACGTCGGCTTGGCTTTCATCTTCCAAAAAACTAATCAAGTTGGCAATTTGTTTTCTGTACGTTGGATCTTTGCTAGCTCGACAAGGTATGGGGATCTTGATTTTATTGATTTCATTTTCCAGATTGAAATTTCCCACAATTTTGTCATTCTCAATGTTTTGGGCTTTGACTCCCTTCTTATCAGCTTTCTTTTTTGGTGAAGGCTTTATTTTAGTTGCAGGAGATTTTGTTTTTTGTGTTTTGACTGTGAGTGTTTCAGCTACCTTAGTCTTGGTAGGCTGTGTGTCCGTTATGTCAGTTTTTACAGTCTGTTTTTCAACATTTTTTTAAACTATCTCGTCTGTCTCGCTCCTCGGAAAGATCTTTTTCTTTTGGGTGATAGTAACACTCCTATTTCTAGGCCTTAGATTGTACTTATGTTGAAGCTCGACCATTATACCATCGAAAATACCCTGGTAGGTCAAATCTTTAGAAGTACTATCGTTTAGGTCATTTTCCAATCTATTTTCTTTATTTAAGAATTTTTCATAATCTTGTCTTGATAAATAGGGTTGTGGCTCATCATCACCCATATTGTTTATATCTTCCTCTAATTCCTCAAAATCTTCTAAATATTCCTCTCCAATGAAGTTTTCACTCTTGAAGGGGGTTGGGATTTTCTGATCCTCATTCTTAATCTGTCTTTGTGGGACTTGAGGATTGGGATTCCTTCTGAAATCCTTTCTGGGAAAATGTTTTTTTTTGTCTGCTCTAATTCCATTTTCGAAATCTTATTTGACATTTCTTTAATTATCCTAGCCATGTCATCCATTTTGTCTCCCGGAGATATTCTTGACCCTGAAGATCCTCCTTTTTCTCTGTATCTTCCAGTTTCTTTGTTCCCAACCTCCATTTTGGATTTTAGCTTTCCTGAAGCCTTCATGTTTGATTCAATTTCTAGGGCATCATCTTGCATCTTGGTGAGGTATACTGATCTCCTCTCTCTTAATAGTAAGGCGAAATCAGGGTCGAAAGCTCCAATGAAAGTTACTTTCGCTACAAGCTGAGAAGGTTTCACCTAGATGGGAATCTTATTATACAATTTATTAAATCTTTGGGTGACCTCGAGAACTGATTTGGAATGTTTTTTTCTAAGCGCCCTGAATTCAGTCAGATAATAGAGGTGATCTCTTCTTTCTCCACATTTTCTTATGAAATCACTTTCAAGCTCATCATATGACCTTAAATATCCCGTTGCTAATCCTCAGAACCAGGTTCTAACCTACCCTTCAAAATTTTGTACTAAGAGTCTAGAGTAGACATCTTCATGTTTGAGTCCTAGGATATCAACAAATTGGTCAAAGAAATTGATGTGTTATTGTGTGGTTAAATTGATGTAATTTTCTGGAAGGTCATCTAAGGGAACTGGGAGGACAAGAGGGGCATATCTGGAAGCCACCTTAGAAAAAATTTGAAGGAGTGGTACTTGTTCGCCTTCTGCTCCTCCTACGACACCACCTACAACACTGCATCAACCCCCCGCACCTTCGTGCACAACCATTGATATATTTGAGATTGAAACTTGGGGTGTATGAGGAGAAAGCTCATAGAAGATTGGTAGATTTTGGGTTGTACTTGAATATGATAGAAGAGTTGTAGGGAACTGATCATCAAGGCACAGGAAACTAGATGAAGAAGGACCAAGATGAAAAGAACTTGTTCTTCCATACTCGTAAGATGGACATATCATAGAATCGACAGGGGTTAAATCATAATACACAGGGCATTCATTAGAGTGTTTGGTAGTAGGAGTGTGCACTTTGGGAAAAGAGAACGTATCGATTGACAGGGGGAGGGAGAGGGATCTCTCAAGTGTTCCTGTGATGTTCAAGTGTTCCTCTGATGTTCAACCATGAATAATTTGGTTGACAAATGACATGTGTCAGTTAAACGATTTGTCTAAGGCATCTTCTTGATTTTAAAATATTTTCCAGATCAGAAACTGGTAAAGTCTGCTTGTCGTCCGGGTTCTTTCTGGTGTTCTTTCGTCTAGAATCCAGTTTAAAAAATGTGGAGTCGCCAAGTGAAATATAAAAGTAGCCTTAGAAGGTTTTTCGATCTTTGTTCACTATCAAAGAAAGAAAGTGTCAATGTCATTTTTCCCAGGGAAAAGATTCGTTTCTTTGTCCCGGGCAATGACGCCAAAAAGATGTTGTTCCTGAGTTTATACTTTAAGGATTTAAAGTATACTGTCAAGGCATCTGAGATAAATAAAGGGTAAAAAGACTAGTTTAATGGAGAGTGATATCATAGTTGGTTCCTTAACTGTCTCTGCCTAGCTTTCCATTGTTCTTGGATGTTAATATCCATTTCAATTGCAGCCCATGAACGTTCAAGTTCTACCCGTGTATTTGATGTTTGTAAGATGGTATTGAATAATTTTAACGCAATGCTCGTCTAATCTAATAGACCAAGTTCTATATTAGGTTGTCTGGTAACTGGAACAATCATGAAAGATGAGGGTTTCTTTCTTGTAAATCAAAAAATATTTTCAAGGGTCGCAAATTTCTGGTTCGAATTAATAAAAATAGAACTTCCAAATTATGAATCAATAGTATAACATAAATAAGGGCCACTTCTGTTATCTGAGTCAATTTTAATGAATAAGATGCATGGAATGAAGAAGGAAAAGGAAATATATAGTCGTATGAAACAAATGAGGCATCAATTTAAGAGGAATTTCATTTTAAGTTAATACAAGAAAGAGGGATGATAACTTTGCAGAAGCATACAATTTCGTCATCCTAAAACGTTCATAGGTCTTATATCCACTGAAAGTTGATACAGAGGAAAGACTGCAAACGATTAGATAATCTGACTGTTCAATCACTATAATAGAAATTACCACATGAAACACTTCAAACGAAAGTATGAAATAAAAATAGAATAACAGAGAAACACATAACTCAGGCTTGACCAGATCTGGAATCTTCAATCTATATTGTATTAATTCAGGCAAAACAAAATTTTCTCTTTACAATCCCCTCCATAAAAAATCCCTTTCTTAGTCTCGAAAAATTACATTTATACAAAACCACCAATCTTAAGACGGTTGGTGATTTCCTAATTCCTAGTGACTAACTATTTGTTGAAAACTAGATCCGAAATCATTTGCATGATCTTCTCCATTTTTCCATTTCCTTGGAAGTAAAGCTCTTCCAAATAATACTTTTACTTTGTTGATGACTCTCCTTCTTTTGATTCAATACATTTAATGCATCTCTCCAGGAACTATGTAAAATTTCTGGGGGGTTTTGGAAGGTCTCTTGCCTCGAACAGATAAACCTTTCTCTGAATCTTGGAAAGACGGTCATCAACTCCTTTATCTGCAAACTTTATTGAATGTAGTTTTAAGTTAGGATCAACTAACAACCTTCCTATTAGGTTGACATCCATTTTTCTCTGTTGTGAAATTTCCATTTGGATTTCACTCAAATTTTCCCTAAAATTTAATTGATGTCTTACAATATTGATCTGTCCCAAAAGTTCTGTACAATTGCCTTTTCCAATATTTAATGACCCTTTGTCTAAAATATCAAAAACTTCTTCATAGTCATCTATGATTTCTTTGAATATTCTTTTGCTTTTAGTTATGTTGGTTTCACATAGCTTGAGCATGATGTCACCTCTGATTTTCTCTGTGGCTGATACTTTCATAGTTTTGGATACCTCTTCACCTGTCAAATATATAATTTCCTTTTGGAGAGTAATCCTCACTGCTTCGGCTTCTTTTTCGCTCAGGATAATATTATCAAAGGCATTATCTACTTCTTGAAAGTAATTCTGAACAATCTCTATCTTGGAAATCAATTTATGTTGTTCAATTTCTATTTTTGAATGCACTTCTAGTGATTGGGCCTGGAAAGATTTTAGATCTATAATCTGATATTCCATCAATAATAATCTAGCCTGCAACTGTTCTACATGCCCCTTTTGCTGAGTAATTTGTAGTTGACTTGCTTGTATTTCCTGGCTCATTTCGTCCAAACTCGTTTTGAGTAATTGAACCTCTAACCTTTCGGCAACCCTTGTCTTCTCCAAGATTTTACTCATTTATTCTCTAATGTTTTCCTTAGCATTCTTTAACTACTCTTGTAATTGTGCTATGATTTTATCACTCTTCTTTATCCTTGTTCTCATTTTTCCCACAGTAAAAAAGTTTGTTGTTTCCATGGCTCCCATGGAACCTGCTATCTCTGTAGAAAAATCTTCTTCATCCAAATTATGTCCGTCTACCCCTCCTTCTTATGCATTTCTTGTTTTAGGACAACCTTCCTTTTTCTACTGAAAAAAATAATCAGAAGGAGCAATCTCATCTATGGGAATAGAGGTGAGGTCATCAACAAATAGAGCTCCTTTCTGTGGGAGTCCAAAAGTGGACTGTAAGGGGGTTAAGGAAGCTATGGGACTCCCTAGCTATGTATATCCTTTCCCTCCTGTTGCCTTAGGCATATTGACATCAACACTTGGTGATGAAGGGGGAGTAGGCTTACCAGACTTGGGAGGTCTCCCTGACCTTTTCTCTGCTTCGGTCTTTTTGCTTGGTGGAGGCCTTTCCGTATCCTGTAGGGATTTTTTGGGATTTCCCTTCTTTTGTTCTTCCTGCTCGAAACCTGGGGGAACACTTTATTGCTCCTGGGGGAGGGTGATTTCTTCTCCTTGAAGTACTTGGGGCATACCATTCTGTCTATGCTTCTGAAAGGTACGAAAGTTGACTTGCAGGTCGAATGACAGTATCTATACTCTTTCTAACACTTCTTTATAAGACTTGGTCCCTTTGAACATGTCATCCCAAGGGGACTCCTCATGTTCATATGCTTTCATATTGCAGTGTATTAAGTTTTTTTTCACTAATTGATAAGGGTCTTTCCTTTTGTACTCAATATTTAATAGTTTAACTTCTTCGAGTGCTTCTGCTTCCACCCTAGAATGTCCCAAATTTTGTAATGAAATTTTCCTGATGTGCAAAGGGAAGATTGGCCAGGACTTCTTTTGAGTTGACTTTAGCTCTATTCCAATACCACCTTTTACTATTTGGTGTGCTACTTCCCTACACACCAGTCTATCCGGGAGGAATTTTGGAAGCGCGTGAGGGGGGATTGAGCACCCATAAACCCTGATGTAGGAGAAGCTTTCTTCAATGAACCAGTCTACTATTGGCTTGAGGTTATTTGAAATTGCTTCAAAAATGCAAGGAGGGTCACAGCCAAAAAACATTTTATGCATTGGTATTACCACGAAATGACAAATTTCGTAAAACAATTTTTTTGCATTTTCTTCCCATAGCTCAGAGTGATATTCGTGAATGGGTTCAGGGTAGGTTATGTTCCAACTCTAATTCATCAGGGGGAATGGATTCATAAAACAAATTGCATCCATGATGTATGATGACATGTAAAAGGCCACTGGTTGACCTCGGGCTCTTGCAGCTCTGTAATCCGAAACCTCTTTGGCTATATTATCAGATAAAATCTTGTACCAGTTGAAACGATATCCTTCTGATGCTTCTTCTAAAAAGGGAACCAATTCTGCAGGGAAATGACAGGGATTTTTTTTGTCAAAGAGTCTGCACAACATCATGGCTACATAAACCATGTACTCATTCAAAGAGGCTATGGCATAAATTTCGTGGGTATCAGCCCTAAATTTTGATGGAAATCTCCACCAGCCTTTGATTAAATCAGGGTAAGTTTGGTCTGCCTCAGTTCATTCCTTTCTCTAAAATTCAGGTATAAATTCGACATTGTAAATGAATTTAGGATTGGGTGAGAGTTTGTACATAACCTGGATATGGTTAGGTCTGAATGAGCTGATAATGCCCCCTTGATCATTTAAAATGCTTCTTGTTGGAATATCAACCTTGTCCAAAGCCCAACTGATCAGGTCGTTGTACGCCATGAGCCGTGGGTGTATTGCAAGTTTGTGAAGTTCTTATTTTTCTATGTCCCGAAGGTGATTCTCGGAGTCGTTAGGGGAATTTTTTATCTCATAGTCTAGATTTTCATAAATTTGCTTCCATGATTTAATTGAGTCGATAACATGTGGTGTGGTGTCGGATATGACATCTCCCTCCGGGCTGGAAATCTCAGTTGTATCTTCACTCTTCTTTGGTCCCTTCTTTGGTGCCATGACTTTTGTATTGGAATGAAAACATGTCACAGAAGAGAGGTGTGAAAGCTCGCCTAGATCTGACTTACTTCTGATAGAAAAAGCGAGAATAATTTTCAAAACACAGACCTCTAATTTTCTTTTAAATCATTTTATGGTGAAAGTACTGACGCAGCTGCCAAGAATTTAATACCTTTAATGAAGAGAATATTTTTGAGATAAGCATTTGTGTCACAGAAATCATGATCTATCCGTTATTAATGTGGCTGTATTTTGGCAATTCTAAAATCAAAATTCAAAAGATCTCGTTTGACGGAGACTGAAAAAGAAAGTACCTAAGAAGTTTAATTACAATTAAATGTATTTCTAAAATGAAGTTAGTTCTCTTTAAACATTAGTATTGAGTTGGGACTTTGCGTTTCGGGGTTTCGAGGATCGCGGTTACATGAGGTATGTCACCACTAAACCCTGAATCCCGAAATCATGATGGGATTGGTTTTAGGCCTTAACTTCGGTATTGAGTCGGGACTTCGCGTTCTGGGGTTTCGGAGATCGCGGTTACATGAGGTATGTCACCACTAAACCCCAAATCCCGAAATTGCGATGGGATTTTCTTTTAATTAATCAGGATTAAGACTGAATTCCACTTCTTTCGGGAAATCGAGAATCGAGATTTCGTGATTCAAAATGTATTGAAAACATAATATTCTGAGTAAACCCTGAATCCCGAAAGGTTAAAAGATGGTTAATTAACTCCTTTAGGGTTTTAATTTATCGCGATTTAAAGTACTTTACAGAACATGCGTCTAGACTTTAATAACACTTGAGCTTTCTGTCTTTTATTATAACGAAGAAATCAAATCATTTCGGGACTTCGGTACCGGTCTTTTGGACTGATAGTAAGGATTATACCTTATGAAAATCCGAATCCCAAAAGAGAAAATTTTTAGTTTTAGAGGTAAAAATTTTAAAACCTAGTTTCAACAGTATCCTTGTAATCTTTGCAAGGAAGACCACCTGACCCATAAGTTCCCTCGACTTGTGGAGGCCTAGAATTTATTGGTACAACAATAACGTGTAGTGTTAACGAACTCATTCCCACACAGGAAAAATCTAACTCAAGCCTCCTCGAGGGTGGAAGGGGGAAGTCAAGGACCCCCTCCATCTTCAAACAATCCTTTGTCTGTAAACATGTATATGATGAAATGTGATGCCTATATAATGACTAGAGCACATGACTACGGAAAGCTAGACACCTCTGAGAATGGTAAAGAAGTCGAAAACCCACCTCTTCCTCTTCAGATTGAGAAGACGTTGGGTGAAACAATGGTGCGCATCCCAAAAGGTGCATTCAAAAAAGCTTCTTACAACCCAAACACAAGGGCCACCTACAACTACTTTGTGGTGGAGGATTGATCACAAACCCCTTGTGCGATGTCTTCTTTGGAAGTCCTCTAGAGTTTCCCTTCCCATAGAAAGGCCCTGTTAGATGCCTTAGGCTTTGTCGAGACTTGTAATCTGGGAACGATCATGCTTGATACCACCGACTTAAAACCTCATCTTCCTTACCACGTAGATTTTTAGATAGTAGTGTCTTACACCATGAAAATTTTTACCCGTAATATTTTTCGTACAGTGGTGGATGAGGGTGCCTCGACATGCATGATGTCTTTGGCGTGTTAGAAGGCCATCAACCAACCCATTTTGTCTCTGTCACCTACTCTACTTATATATTTTGATGATCTTTCTTTCCGACCACATGGGATCATCCTCTCTTTCCTCGTGCAGTTAGGGGGAAAACCCGTGTGTGTCGAAGTTAAAGTGGTTGATGCATCCCTCGACTATAATATTTCGTTAGGAAGGATTTGGACCTATGCTATGCAAGCAGTGGTTGTGACAGTTTTCTGGGTCTTGTTGTTTCCTCACGAGAGCTAGATTGTGACCATTGATCAGTTATCCTTCTCTCGTCCTGACCCTTCATCGGGAGTCTCCACGGTCCCGATGATTGATAACCCTCAGCCTAGCATCGTCAACATAGGGGTTGGTTTGTGCCCATCATTGATGGGTACTTTCGATTACCCACCTCTGATCGACAATGTCCATTATATAACAGCTGTCCTCAACCAGATTCGGGCTAAAANCCCGATGATTGATAACCCTCAGCCTAGCATCGTCAACATAGGGGTTGGTTTGTGCCCATCATTGATGGGTACTTTCGATTACCCACCTCTGATCGACAATGTCCATTATATAACAGCTGTCCTCAACCAGATTCGGGCTAAAAATTTTCAAATCTCGTTGTTTCGCACGATGTACTTTCATGATCTGTGGAATTTTCCTTCCCCATACACTACGATGGAAGGGATAGAGCACCATGGCATGGCCATTAATTTGTCTTTGGAAGAAGTTTCATACTCGATCATTCAACGAGCTTCTTCCGACCCCGATCTGACTCCAGCACAAGAGTTAGATCCGGTGCTCGAGCCTATTTTGGCTCAAGGTTCCCTTGCTGATACAAATTATTTAGACTTAGTATTGCCTTCAGACAAAGTGATTATTGAGGAAATGACTAGTCCAGACAGACCTTGGTATAATCTTCATCATAGATCTTACTTCCTCCCAAAGTTAAGACGAATTGAAGCAGGAGAATTCACTCAGACTATGAATGGAGATAAATATTTTCCTATCAATCCTTTGGCAATGCACATGGTTTATGCTGAAGGAAATATGGTAACAATAGCCGAAATGATACCTATCAACATCTCCATAACCCCTGGCATTGTGGAGAATATCTTCGTTGGAGTGGACTACTCCCCCAAGGAGATTCAAATCTACACAGATTTATTTAAAGAATTTTGTGATGTGTTTTCCTGGTCTTACGAGGAAATGCCAGGAATAGACCCAAGAATTGTCAAGCATGAAATCACGACTTATCATGATGTCAAGCTGGTCCAACAGAAGCTTCATCCGGTCAATCCTAGGAAAGAAGCAACTATCAAGGCTGAAGTAGAGAAACTACTTAAAGTTGGTTTCATCTACCTCATCCAATTGACTCAATGGGTGTCGAATCCTAGGCCAGTCAATAAAAAAGAGGGTATGATTTGTGTATGCACGGACTTCCATGATCTGAACAAGGCCTGCCCAAAATATAATTTCCCCATGCCATTTATTGACCAGATAGTCGATGAATGCACAAGATGTGAGGCCTTTTTCATTCATGGATTGTTTTTCGGGATACAATCAAATAAAAATCAAACCTGAAGACCAACACAAAACCACTTTCATATGTCCATGGGGCACATTCGCTTATCATAATCCTTTTGGTTTGAAAAATGATGGAGCTACGTTTCAGTAGGCCATGTCGTTTGCTTTCCATGACATTAAACACATATTCGAGGCTTATCTTGATGATTTAGCATCATGATCTCGCAAGAGAGATGATCATCCAAAACACCTCCGACTTATCCTTGAACAGTGTCGCTACTATCGAATCCGCTTGAATCCAAACAAGTGCAGTTTTTGCGTCACATCAGGTCATTTTTTAGGTTTCATCATTTTGAAAACAGGGATCATGGTCGATCCTCTCAAGGTTGAGGAAATAGTTCAATTTCCTCCCCCGTGCACCATACCTTAGCTTCAGAGCCTGCAGGGAAAATAAATTTTTCTATGGCATTTCATCGCAAACTACGCTGAGATCACGAAGGGTTTTATGTGTTTATTGAAGAAGGACGTTCATTTTCATTGGGACGAAGCTTCTCAATGCTCTTTTGTAGCATTGAAAAGAACCCTCATATCATCCCCTCTGCTTCGGCCACCCAATTATAATAAAGATTTATTATTGTCCTTGTTCATTGTGGAGTCGACCATCGGTATGGTCTTCATTAAAAAGGATTGTTTTCTCTCAGAATATGTGATTTATTACCTGAGTCGAGGCCTGGTTGGAACATAACTCAATTATTCCCATATTGAAAAAGTTGTGTTGGCAGCAGTCCATGTTGTTCAACGGTTCTGTCATTACATTTTGTTTCGCAAGACCACCGTCATTGTCGTCATGAACCCATTTTAATACGTATTGACATGACGAGTCATCGGCCGAAAAATCAGTATACGGATAGTTATCCTCCAGGAATTCAACCTGGAATTCATTTCGGTGAAATCCAAAAAATCGATGGTCTTCGCAGAGCTCATATCGAAACTTTCGGTCGAATAAGGTGATGTTATACCCAATGAGTCCCCTATCAAAGGAGACAAGTTTTTTATCGCATCTTCCAACCCCTGGTATGGATATTTCCTTGTCTATCTCCAGACTTTGAAGTGTCCCACCTTTGCTTCTCATGATGAGCGTCATCATATATGCCATTAGGCTAAGAACTATCTCACTCGAGGACACATTGTATCATCGAGGTGTAGACTGCGTCCTTTGCCAATGTCTCACTCATGAAGAAGCAGAAATCGTGCTTAACGATTTCCAAAATGGAGCATGTGGTGGTCATTTGTCTGGGTTGGCAACAACCCAAAAGATTCTACAAGACAATTACTTATGGCCAACATTAATCAAATATTGTGTCGAATTGGTCAAGAAGTGCCACCCATGTCATATTTTCTCTCAAAATATAAGGGCACACCCTGCTCCCATGTTTCCCGTTATTACCGTTGTTCCCTTCACTAAATGGGGGATTGATTACACTACATGCAACCCCCCTTCAGCAAGGGGGCACCGCTATATCATCGTCGCATTAAACTACTTCACCAAGTGGGTCGAATCTATGCCAATGTTCAAAGATGATGGGGAGACATCAACTCTCTTTTTGTTCAACCAGATAATAGCAAGGTTCAACATCCCAAGAGAGATTGTCACTAACCATGGAAATCACTTTCAGAACAAAATGATGACCAAGTTAACGTCAAAGCTTGGGTTGAGGTAGGAACATTCATCACCTTATTACCCCCAAGCGAATGGTCAGGTGGAAGATATAAATAAATATCTTAAAACCATTCTACAATGAATGATCAATTCGGCCAAGTCAAATTGGCATTTGATGTTATATTCGACATTATGGGCTTACCGAACATCTTTTAAGACTGCAACCGGTTTCTCACCTTTTCAAATTGTTTACAGGCTGGAAGAAGTATTGCTTATAGAATGTCAGATCATATCGTTAAAGTTGGCAGTATAGTTATTTCTAGATACTTCACTACTTGAAGAATAGTTACTATACCTCGAACAGATCAATGAACAACATTGTTATGCGGCCTTGTTTAACGAGGCTAAAAAACAAAAGGTCAAGTGTCAGTATGATTGGTCCATTCATCCTCGGATTTTCTCTAAAGGTGACCTTGTCCTCATCTATGACCAAGATAAGGACCCCCTAGGGGCAGGCAAGTTAAAACCCATGTGGTTCAGACCTTTCATCGTGAAAGAAGTACTACAGAAGGGTTCTTATCGTCTGGTGGATTTTGAGGGAAATGTTTTGGCAGAGCCTAGAAATGGGCTCTACCTCAAGAAGTATTACTCATAGGCAGGTCGCCTTGGGTGAATTTTTGTAACATATGTATAGTCTTTGTACTATTAATTTTTGGTTTTTTGGTTTTATGGACGTGTCATTTTTTATGTCATCTTTTTCACTGTGGTAGATGTCAAGTGAATCAGAGGTGTTCGTTGGATTTGTGGATGGTGCTAGATGACACACTTGGAGGCTTGCCTCCGTAGTTTGGGTGATTTTCACACCTCAGGGCCAATGGTTATCTTCAGGAGGTATATGTTTATGCGACACCACAAACAATGTCGTCGAATATAGCGTAGTTATTGAGTTACTTTGTGACGCTTTGTCACTTGGTATCTCTCACCTCCGGGTCTACTTAGATGCTTAGCTAGTTGTGTCTCAGTTAAATGGAGTCTACCGTGTTTATGAACCTACTCTACACTGACGGTTCCTTAGGGTACGTCTCTTAGAAAGAAGATTTGATTATATTACATATTTTCATATTCCTAGGATATTAAATCAAGTTACAAATACTCTAGCTAATCAAATATTATATTGACATCTTGCACACATATAAGAAAGACACACACATGCACATGTAAATACATTTGTAAAGTAGATGTAATCCATAAGACACAAAAAATACATAAAAATCCATATATAATATAAAAAATATCAGAGTACATGGGTGGACGCAAGCACCTCAAAAATATGTCCAGTAAAGAGTGACGGGGCTTATGCCCTCAAAAATATACAAATAGTGCCCTAGGCATGTAAGCAGTCCAATCTAACTAAGGACGGGGCCTATTGGCCCTGTTATAATGATCAATGGCATTTTCCAAACCCATTAAAATCCGGACCCACGTCCATGGTGCCCCCACTACATGAGGCTGCATAGATGGCAGCAGATCCTTGATATCTACCATGGGGAATGTACGAGTGAGTGAGGTAAAGTTACACTCTATCCGTCTCAATATTCTCTCAGCCTCTCTTGCTGGAGGTCCCCCTGCTGCTATTGGTCCACCAGTTGCAGTTGGTCCTGCCTATGGTCAAGGTCATTGCATGTTCCTCATGAAGTCCGCTGGATGCACTGGCCCCACATCTACACATAACATAAACATATCTGTCAGACACTCTGGTATACAAAAAAATGATATATATAAAATAAAATAAAAACATAAAAATTAAATAAATTTGAAAAAGAAAGAAAAAACAAAGCATACCTAACTCTCTACATACCACTCTGGGAGGTACACCCATGTCAGGGTCCCTGGAAAATTCAATTACAACATAAGGATAGTCCTCTATCACCGGAATCTGTCGAGACCACCAGTCGAAAAACTTGTCATCGAAGGCCTCAATAGTCCTCCCTCCCTCCTATCGTGGAAACAACACTGCCCATCTGTTTACTGCTGGAGAAGAGGCTATATTCCCTCGTATTATCTCCCTCGGGCTAAGACTCGGTACTCTCTCTCGAAGAAAGCACAAAGAATAGTCCCAAACCCAAAGTTCCTTTGCCTTTGCATGCGACACTCTGTAAGATGCCTCTTCATGCATTCTATTAAAGTGGTACTCCAGTCAAAAATTTATGCATTTAGGCACTGAAATTCACAATTCATGTGTGCCCGGGAAGCTTGATGCCAAGCTGCAGATCCTGTAATCCGCCCAATAAGAAAAAATATCACTTTTAGTGATAGCTCTGAGATCTTTTTTATTGGCACCTGAGTGCCCATCTTATCTATACTAGCTTCACAATGGATTCCAATACACTCTGCTATATTGTGTGGCTGGGAAAAGTGCGAAAATTGACTGGTTCCCCTCTCCTTGAGAGGCTAGTTAGAAAGTAAATATCCTCAGTCATTGGAGTCAACGACTGTCCCTCAAGTATAAAGGCCTCTATGATAGTATGCCGATAATCAACTAAGGCGTTCAATAGCCTAGGTTGTGCCCGCATGAAAGGACACTAGAAGATATTTAACAAACCACATTGTGCCAATGCAACAATAGAAGCAGGGTCCTCACCGACCAAAAAATCAATATCCTCATGCTCCCTCTCCCTCTAGTGAACATACATCCTACAATTGGCAAGTTCAGGGGGGATTAGCCCTTGAATTCTTTAAATTTTTCTTATCTTAGAGGATACACATGGGATGTAATGCACACAGTCACGTGTGCATGTGTGCAATCTTTCCTCTGCACGCGTGCACACGCAGGCTGTCATAGACTGTCCGCGTATACATAGGGCTGACCCTTTTAAAGGTCAGCGCCCCCTTAAAAAACAAAAAAAAATGCTTAAATGAGGTATTGAAATGCAAGGGGGGTTAGTATGTACTTACTTGGTCCAAGCGGAAGTTTGTTTCGTCCACTGAAGCTCCCGGAATCAATTCTTTTCACAAAGGGGTATTTTTGGCTTTTAGTCAATTTATGAATTTGCAATAGTGGTAACGAGCTGCCAGCTTCTATTTATAGACTTTTTGGGCCACGTTTTGTCATTTTTTGGACCCTTGTGTCATTTTTTTCTAAATTAAACATCATTTAGTATGGTTTAGGAGCTTTCTATGGATTGTTACGATAAATGTTACTTTGGGTATTGGGAAACTTTTTGGAGATTTGGGTCTTTTTAAAGGTCCTTTGGTAAAAAGTCATTTTTCCAACTTGTTTCATTTAAGTTAGGATTCCACCTCTACTTTCTGCATCTCGTTGTATTTATCACTATGCCATAGGATCGATCTCACCGATTTGCGACATAGAACCATCATTGCTACTTTAGAAGTGTCGTATTTTAGTGGTAGAGCCTACCTTAAGATGGATGCCCTAGGTAGATTATGGTTGCATTTTGGTGTCCATGCTGTCACTAATGACTATAGGCTCGGGAGTCCTTATCCATTTATCCTGATTACGAGTTTGAGCCTCATTTGCATGATGCATTATCACT